>VXBT01016245.1:19182-53930 GCA_013400235.1 Oriolus oriolus | reverse complement strand
GGTGACACTGCATTTGGAAGGGAGAGAGAACAACGAACCTGATGACTTTCAAGTAACCTTTCTGATTCACGTTCAGCCCTGTTGTCAGGTGTGCCAGCTCCCTGCTCCTGAAGGGTAAGCACAAAATCACAAGTAGTGTTTTGCTCCCTTCCCTGCCTTCCTGCTGGCTCCTCTCCTTCCCCTCCCCAGAATCCAGCATGTTTCTCCTTGCTGGCACAGATTTTGCTGGCACCAGAACACAACCTGCACTGGCTTCTGTGGCCTTTTTCTCCTTTGTTAGAAGAGTTCCCAGTCATGCCATCTCTTTCTCATCCACTTTTACTGCAACCCATGGGAGATGGAGCAAGAGGAAAAGGGAAGAGGTGACAAGCCAAGTTTTGTAATGCTTAGATGCTGTTTCACATCCAGGAAATGTGAGATCCTCCAGCTACAGGGCTGACAGCATTGCAACAGAAGCCACGCATCCTAATACAAATGTTAAACAATGTGCTTCTCTGACCTAAGTTTCCTTCAGTCTTCCCACAAAACCACAAAACGTAGGAGAAGAAGAGTTAACACATTCTCTTCTAGGTTTTCTTTAACAAATGTGACAGCCTGTCACCAAAGGACAGGCAATTAAAAGTGTGATGGATTGGTTCAAGAAAGGCAAGCCTTGTATCTGTCCTGTCTATCTAGGTCCGACAGGGCCTCTCCCATACTGAAAGCTGTATAGGGAAGCATTATCTGCCACAGCATCAATCAGGATCCTGCTGGGTGAATTGGACCTAAAGCAGCAACAGCAGTCCCCAAACCTGATACTGTATGTCTGCACAAGAAATCACAGACTGGTTCCTCCAGAGTGGAGAGGAAGAGGAGATGTCTATCAAAGCCCTGCAGAGAGGAACAATGCACTCCCTTGGCTGCCCTCCACTGCCCGCGCCTTGCTGGAGAAGCACACTCACTGCCGTCCGCACCAGTCACTGAGGGAAGGGACAAGCCAGTCCACAATGTCCAGCCTTGCATGCAGTATCAACCCCAGAAGTTATTTATAGTCTCTTGGGAAGTGACAGGGCATGTGGATGTGAATGGGAGGGAGATTCAGACCAGATGTCCACGGGCCCTTTCCAAGAAAGCCCACATAAATGTGCAGCACAGCTCACCATCAGAGCTGCGCTGTGTCAGACCGCTGTGGTTACCCAAGGACCAGTGTGATAGCACTGAGCCGGCACTGGAGCAGGGGAAAGGATTCTTGCTCACTAATTGCATAGAGTCCTCGACCAAGGAGAACAATGCGTGTCGCTGGGGCGGCGGGGCTGCATTGTGAGAGCCTCTGCGAGGAGCGGCCGCCGCTGCCAGTCGCATTGTTCAGCGCTATCTCCGTCTGCTCGCGGGCCAGAGCTCCCCACCCTTGCCCAGGCCAGGCACACATCTGCATCCCACAGCTCCACCACCCACCTCTGCCAAGGGCGAGGAGTCCTCACCGGCGGCGCTCCTGCACCTGGGTGCTGATGGAGGTAGAGAGCTCCTTCGAGCGCAGGATGTTCTTCTTGAGTTTTCAACATTGCCAGTGAACCCAAAGCTCTTACCACAGCCTTATTGTTGCTGTTACTATGAGACCAAGTCCACAATAACTGCATTTTTTCCAATGCTGGTTCAACAGATGTACTTTGCCAGCAAGGGGTTTTGTTTAAAAAAAAAAAAAAAAACAAAACAGCTTTGCATGTGCTAGCTTTTGCTCAATGGAATTAGAGGGAGGTCCTCAGATGCTGAAATCAGAGAAATGCCACTGAAGTCAACAGAGTTCACACTCTATGCAGCTGAACCCTGGACTGTAGTTTCACCAATGGGTGGCTGATGAATACACCATTAAAATAATCCCAAACTTAAAACCAGGAGAACAGTTCCTTCCTTACTAATGACAACAAAAAGGAGCAGCAAAAATTAAAACAGGGAAAGTAGAGGTAGCCAAAGGAGGGAAAAGGAGAAGCCCGCTGAAAGGAGATCCTGAAATGACTTTCCTGAAACAACCCACAAACAACGCTAAAGAAACTCCCGACGTGCACCTCTATCACTAAGCTCTCTGGACTTTTCAGTAAACCCTTGTTCCTGAGCAGTTTCAGCTGCTGCACATGGGCTCCTTGGCTGCCTGGGATGGCACGAGGTGAGGCACAGAGTGAAGTGCAATTGCTCAACCGAGCTGGCTCAAGACGATGAAGGACTTTCTGCACCACTCAGTTACACAAAGCCAGGATCCTAGAGCCTTTCTAAAGACGTGGCATTTAGCCCACCTGTCACAGTTTCAGGACCTGCTGGAAAACCCAGCACCATAATGAGAGATTCTTCAGATAAAATAAGACACTTAGAAAAAAAAACAAGACATTCAAAAAATGGAACTGAAAATTCAGTAGAATAGGAAATGTTGCAGAGGTTTGGAAAGTTCCATCTGCTTCATGGTCTTTTCTAAATTTTCATGCAGCTCTGCACTGCCCCATTAGTCAGATTCAGAAGCAGAAAAACCTCCCTAAAAAGGACAGTTAATTACCTCACAAAGAAATCTGTTATTTACCAGCCAGTTTCCAGGTAGTAAAATTTAATTCCTAAATTTAGTTAGAAATTAATCCAAATTTATTGCAAGCTAAGCCTAGTTTCATTTCCCCTTTGAACAAAACTATTTTCTTCCTCTAGAGTAGCACTTGCCTGTACCCAGGGCTGGGCAGATAGTCCTTTTGCCTGACTGCCTGTTACAGCAGCTGCAAACCTAAGTTGTAAAGGAGCACTCTCCAGGCACTGAGCTTCAGCCTAATGCGGAGATGTCATGGACCGGGATCAGGATCATTGCTCCAGACAGCTTGTGCAGCCTCCCAGGGAACGAAGCTGAAGTGAATGTAGGGCTGGGGCAGGAAGGCCCATTCCACACTAACATGTCATTTGGGGACGGCTGGTTGAGATGAACAACACCGTGCATTAAAAAATGCTGTAAGGGGAACATTTCATTCCAGATTCCTGTTTACTGATGGTTTGCTTCAATCTTTTGTGGCATTATCTCTCTTTTACCCAGCAAATCAAATAGTAAATGGATCTTTCCTGTGTGTAGCCCCATCAGCTCAGTACACAGCATATTCCTCAGTTATGTTTATCCAACTTTCCCTTCCGGTCCCATTTGTACTGATACTTTCATTCTTGGAATAACAATTATTAAACCACTTGGTGCCTTTCATGGTTAATTATTTCCTTTCCTTAACATTGTCTGCCTCCAACCATAGGCTGGGTCTTGAACACACCTCAGCATTCCCATTTACATTTCCTATGAGAAATCATGTTGTAAAGTCCTTGTTAGTGAACTATGGAATTGTGTCACGTACATTTCTTCCCAAAGTTTCATCATCCAGCAATTTTTAATGACCACTATGAGAATACTTTCTGTCTTTTGAACCTGTTTTTCATGCATCTGATGAAGGTAAATTTCCTTGGTTTCGTTATGTTTCTCACATACAAAAGTTAGCAGGTCACTGGACTGACTTTCCTGTCATACGACCCGTGCAGTAATAATCATATTAAATAAATAACTGCTATGAAATGTACAAAATTTGAATGTGTTCTTTGGCCCATATTTCATTATTTTTATATATCAAGTACCATTAAAATCTGACTTGTATTTACTTCTCCTGCAAGAAAACCCCAGATGACTCTTTCAAAAATTCTTATACATTCTTTTTCTACCTCAGCTCTAAATATTACAAAGAAAGAACCAAATCCTGTCTTAAATTATCTCTGTGTGATACAGGGCAGCAGCACATTCCTTAATTTAATAGAATAATATTGGTAAGTACTGAGATGGTGCACCTATATTGCAAAGTTATGCCTAAGGCTTTGTTCCTTTTCAGTTAGATAAAGTGTGTCACAGCAATGTGCTTAAACCAACAGACCCTGTTCACATTTCCAAGCTGTAGGTAGTAGTGCAGAGCATATCGCTATAACTGCAGTCATACAGAGACACACACAGTACTTGAACTAATGCAGAAGCTTGTGCAGATGTGACCCACGTTATAGCTACTACACAAATTATGACACCAGCATTGCTCTAAGCAATCAGAATAATGGGCCAGTCTCTTGGGGAATGAGAGGCTGGAGAGCTGTGCCATGGAAAGGGACCTGGGGGTCCTGGTCCATGGCAAGTTGAGCATGAGCCAGCAGTGCCCTGGCAGCCAGGAGGGCCAAGCGTGTCCTGGGGGGCATCAGGGACAGCATCGCCAGCCGGGCAAGGGAGGGGATTGTCCCACTCTGCTCTGCACTGGGGCGGCCTCACCTCGAGTGCTGGGGGCAGTTTTGGGTGCCACAGTGTAGGGAGGATGTAAAGCTGTGAGACAGCATCCAAAGGAGAACAGCAAAGATGGTGAAGGGACTGGAGACAAAGGTGTATGAGGAGAGGCTGAGGCCACTTGGTTTGTTCAATCTGGAGGAGACTGAGAGAAGTTCTCATTGCAGTCTACAGCTTCCTCGTGAGGGGAAGAGGAGGGGCAGGCACTGATCTCCTCTCTGGCGACCAGTGACAGGACATGAGGGAATGGCCTGAAGTTGTGTCAGAGAAGGTTTAGGTTGGATAATAGGAAAAGGTTCTTTACCCAGAGTGTGGCTGGGCAGTGGAAGAGACTCCCCAGGGCAGTGGTCACAGCACCAAGCCTGACAGTTCAGTAAGAATTTGGCAATGCTCAGGCATATGGTGTGACTCTCCTGTGCCACACTAAGAGTTGGACTCGATGATCATAATGGGTCCCTTTCAGCTCAGAATATTCTGTGATTCTGTGATTATCCACTGACCAATATATAGTCCACAATGAGAAATGAAGATACACTTTTCAACCCATTATAGTGCAAAAGCTACACAGTAACGGAAAATTTGGGATGAGTTTTCCAGCATTTGGAAATAACTCTAGATTCTGCTCTAAGTTAGCAAGGATTATGTGTATATGTTTACTTGCTGCTCTTCATCCTGTTACCTCTTCCCCTACTATGTGACAACCTTAGGTTTTCTTCTGTAGGAGTTTCATCTATCACATAAACCAAGAGGTAATAAGAGAAGAAAAAAATACCTGTCAATGTACTTTATAGCCTTTTCAGCAGGACTTCAAGAGACACTATTCCTCATTACCTTTACAAAGAGGAACTTAATGGTATGCTATATCCTTCCCAGGGGATAATCCCACGCCAAGGGCAAAACTGAAGGCTGCAAGGTATCACACCCACCTCTGTTTCTCTGAACAGCAACCATGTGTACTAGCACTTTTCAAAAGGGGCTGCCTGACAAATGCACTTATCACCATTGCATTTCTACAGCTTCCTCATGTCAGAACTTCCAAATACAAATTTCAGCTAAAGACTTTCCCAATTGCTACTTACTTGGCTTCAGGCATTCATTTAGAAGGTGCTTAGCACCTTTGAATCTCAGAATCTTTCTGAAAATAGAGTCTTTTCAATTTTATTTCACAAACTATCTCATCAAAACCATTGGGAAAAAAAATGAAAACGGGGCAAGTCTACACAGAAAATTCAGCTCTTTTTTTCTGAGAGCAGCAAGCTCAAAAAGGTGTCACGTTTTGGAGAGGTCACTGCAAAGGAAGGATAAATCCGATAGCCAGTGCCTGCAGTTATTCTTCACAGGCGAGGGGATGTCTGCCCTTCAATGGAGGGAGTTGTTTGTAAAGAATCCTGCTAATGACACCAGGATAATCAGTGCAAACAGGTCTTTCTACTTCTGGGCTCCATGCCATCTGCTCATTCAAAGGTCGGACAGCTGAAGGCAGGGCACTCTAGGGCTTTGCTGCTTTGGGAGGTTCAGGTGGGAATATACCTCGGGGATGGGAGGGTTTACGATTAGGGAGAGTGATCCAACCTTTCATTTGAAAAGTGTGAATTTAGCAAACCTGCTCTCTTTGTGGTGCTGTACGTTAAGTAATTATTGACTCCAACCCTGAATTTCTTAGGAAGTTTCCCTTCAGGTCTTGCTATATGAGAGCTTGCCTGTGTGATAACGAGGTGCAAACTGGATGATGGTCCACTTCTACTGCAGAGTTTGTAAAGGCCCAGTGCAATGGGGTCTTGGCCTGCTTGGTTGGTGTTTCCACCATTCCGTATGTTCCCAAAACCAGACTCCCTTGTCCATGTCCAGTGATCTTGGCGCTCTAGAGACCAGTCACAGGAGACGCTCAGCAGTACTGCACA
This sequence comes from Oriolus oriolus, assembly GCA_013400235.1. Classification (NCBI taxonomy): domain Eukaryota; kingdom Metazoa; phylum Chordata; class Aves; order Passeriformes; family Corvidae; genus Oriolus; species Oriolus oriolus. The sequence goes on along the minus strand of VXBT01016245.1, from coordinate 47,732 downwards.
CACACACTGCATACTCCAGGACAGTATCTCCTAGTGATGTTCAGAGCCAGGGACTGCTCTCTTCTGTCCCTTCATTGCCACTCATCTGGCACGGTTTCCTGCTAAATGGTGTCTGTGCTGCAGAGTTCAGGTGCTGTTGGTGGTCTCACATCAAAGAACTGTATTTGGATGCCCAAATAAAGGCTCATAAGACTGACCAGGAACATCGGTTGTGAGATTCTTGAGCCTTTGATTTCATGCTTTTAAGGCCAAAGAACTTTCTTTAAAAGTCAGTAAAAAATTTTGGAGCAAACAGAGCATGGAGAAAATTCCCAATAGCGGAGTAAAAATCATCCAAGATACAGTGATGTCCAGAAAGACCAAAGAATGACTTTGTTAAGATTGGGGTTTAAGGTCTGAATACCAAAACTCTGTGGGGAAAAAAATTAAAGTAAAAAAATAAAAAACAGCATAGCTGCTCTTTGGACCTTCTGGAAGTGTTTTACTGGTGAGAGCAATTCCAGACTCCAGGCTACACCAGAAAATCCTGGCCCTTCACCTAAGCTAATTGACTTAGTATTTTGGCAATGTGTTTACTCCCCCTCTCCCTTCTTTTACTACCTTTTCTATTTTAATGCTGTAAAACTCAGCTAACTTCTAAAAAACAAATTTACTTTTTTTCCAGTGTTTGCTAGACCTTCTCCACCTAGTTAATGACTGGCTGGAACAGCAGCAAGGCCAGGAATGCTTCATGCTCTGGGCACTCACTAATTGGGTTGTTAGCAGACTAGAGAGACAGGAGGAGATGAGGAAAAGCACTGCTATTATAAGCCACTGAGTGTAAAGAAAAAGAAAGTGAAATAAATATGGAATTGTTATGTTAGGGAAATTACGGTACTTAACGCCCTATTTTTCTAAAAAAATAGCTCCCTCAGGACATCTCGCAAGCACTAAAAACAAAATAGACCAGAAATATAACTGGCTTTATTTTTTATAGCAAACTCAGGAAAAGGAAAAAAGACACATTTCCTTTTCTAAAACAAATCGTCAGCCCCAACCCTCCCACCGTTTGGCGATGGCTGAGGCTGAGGCTGAAGAACCACTGGCAGCATCCAGGCTCGGTGTGGGTTAGCTGGGAACGCCGGCCAGGGGTGTCCTTACAGGCACAGCACCAACACCGTGTTGTCTGTACACTCTGGCCTGTAGTTGTTGCAGTCTGAGTGACACGGTGCAGGGTCCAGCCTGTTATTTTTGTACTTCTGTGTCTCAGTGACATCTCGGATCAAGCAGCCATGCCCCTGCATGCAACAGCAGCATCTGCACGTCCCATTGCAGGAGCAGAGGGTTAAGCTCTTCGGAGAAGGGGCCACAAAAGCCTGCAGTGCAGGGGGTGGGTGAGATGAGTGCAGACCTGCTGTGTTTGCAAGCTGCCTGCAGGCACTGTGAAAGTGCATCAGCAGGAGCAGGTGCTATGGGCTCTCCCCTGGCACTGCTGGGGACACACCAGACAGGACACATGTGAAACTTCAGGAGCACAACGAGGTAACAGATTGGTTCATGCCACAAGAAGCACACACAGCGCCACGGTGCTGCAGGGCCAGCAGTCAGAGCCACCAAATCCGTTTGCCCAGTGCACCCCTGCAGCTGTGGTCATAGAATCTTAGGATGGTTTGGATTGGAAGGGACCTTAAAGATCATCTAGTTCCAAACCCCCTGCCATGAGTAGAGAACCTTCCACTACACAAAGTTGCTCAGAGCCCCATCCAGCCTGGTTTTGAACACCTGCAGGGATGGGGAGTCCACAGTCTCCAGCCCTTTGCAGCAAGGGAGCCAGCCCTGGGGCAAGCCATGCATGGCCAACAAAGCAAAGGCTTCATCCACTCCCTATCCTTCCTCATCATCCAGCAGCAGTCGGGACTCATGCAGCCTTATCCTCTCACCCCAGACTTCCCAGAGTTGCTGCACTCTGGGCTTTGTGCACGTGTGTCTGTGGGGTTTGTGTGTCTATAGGTGCATGTGTCTATAGGCGTGTTTGTATAGGCTCCTGTGTCTACAGGGTGTGTGTATAGGCACATGTGTTTATTGCCAGCGCTCCCCAGCCCCCTCTACAAGGCGTGAATTTCACCTCAGGTGAATTATTTCTCCAGGGATTACATAACAAAGTGATTGTGAAAATACCATCATCTGTGTTATAGAAACTTAACAGAGCCCCTGGAGTCTTTAAATTAAAACATTGCACTCAAGTGCTTCTTGCCATGTATCTCCTCCTACACACAGCTCATTCTAGTCTGAAAAATAAAAAGGCAGGACAGCTTCCTACAGGCTTTCAAAGAGAAGATCCTACCCTAATTAACTATAATCTTGTTCAGACGGCATTTTCCTGCAAGATTCAAAGACTAGCAGGGGGCTGGGGCTAGGCAGAAAAGGAGATTATTAAAACTTTAATAACATGAGCCTTTGAACCTTTCAAATTCTTTACAATTTTCTCACATCTCTAACCCAGATGTCTGCATTTAAAAACTGTGCCAACAAACATGAACTTTTTGTTTATGCTTTTATATCTTTCAATGAACAGCCTCTTTTAAAATGATAGGAAACATCATGCCTGCAGTTCACAAAGCCGGATGACAGGGCTGAAGATTAAAAAAAAAAAAAAGAAAAGGAGAAAAAGAGGGTTTTGCAGGCACTGCTTCCAGAAGGTGAATCTGTTCCAGGAGGCACATTCAATGCCTCCACAGAGCTCCAGGCAGAGTTGGAACTGGGTAAGAAATGGTTTCCCCGTTCAGTAAACAATTCTAAAAGTTCAAAAATGTTCTCATGGAGCATCAGAGCATAGCTGAGACCTTGGGAATTTTTTTTAAAGGGAAAAAACCAAAGCAAACAAAAAAACCCTCAGAAACCAAACTTCTACACAAGCCTGTGAAAAAGGTGCTCATAGAAGTTAGCCGGATGCAACAAGAGCTATGGTGACTGAGGTATTTCTCCAAAGTCATGATAAGCTCTGAGATGTGATATGAGCAAGTTTCCTTTTCTGGGGGACTTTTATTGCTTACCAAGGGAAGAACAGCCTCAGCAGCAGAGCCATGGAAAGGCACCTCCAGCAGCACTGGCAAGAAGGACCAGGGCTGCAGCTCCATCCCACCAGGAAGCCATCAGACCCACCCCATCAGCAGCACTTCTGCGGAATGACTTTTGGCATGCTGCCATCCAAAAGCCTCTGATAAAAGGAATAAAAAAGCTCTTCTGTCCAATGCTCCCCAACAGCTGCAGTTGCAGTTCAAGGGAAGGACCAAAACCTCACTAGCTATAAGGTCCTAAACCTGACCTAACCCAGCAAGATCTCACCAAACCTTATAACAGAAGAATAAAAATGGCAGCTATCCTCACAGGCACTGCACTGCCAGCTTTTCCAGAAGCCTAAGAGGGAAAAAAACCTTTCCTTTCTACAATGATTGCCCTGGGATCCACTAGCCAACAAGTTCAAATCATCACAATTGCTCCAGCTTTTGAAAACAAGTGGTTGTTCAAACATAAGTATTTGTTATGACTTGCTTCCTGATCCCACAGTAAGAGCAAGGGAATGAGCTATTCACCAGCCAAAAGCTCGAGTAAGCCTCTTAACACTGCAAGAGCCCTGCTGTCGGTACCAGCTGCTGGTCTGGCTCCAGGTGGCCAGGGTCTGCAGAGGGCTTTGCTGAAAATATAGTCAACCACCCCAGACCCAGAAAGTGCCTTTTCTCTGGGCTGGGGATGGGAAAGTCAAGTGAGGATGCTGAGACAGGCTCTTAGAGCACATCAGGCTGTAAATCCTTCCTGCTTCCCCAAGCCTGCAGTGGGAGGAGCACAGACAGGCACCCTCCAAACTCCCGACTGGTCACCATGCTGCTTCTGTCAGAAACATTTATTCCTTCACATTTGACTTCTGTTTCTTGTTGTTTAAGGAAGGATGTTTTTAAAATTCAAATGGTCCCGAACAAAAGGGCTCCTTGGCAGAGCACGTCCTGTAGTCACAGGGCAGTTTGGCCCAGGGAGAGCTGGAAATGACAGAAGTCACCAATGTTCCCAAGAAAAAATCTCCAACTAGGCTTCAAAGAGACCATGCCCACATCCAGACAAGCTATTCGTGTGTCTCCAGTTTGACGGTATTTAATCTTTCCCCCCTAGTGATAATTTTCCAGTTGTCTCTCTAAGCTTAAACAAAAAAGCGAAACCGATTCATTTAACTGTTTCTTTCAGAATATGATTGGTAAAATATATCTGCCAGTTATGTGTAAAAATACCCTTTTGTGGTTTCTGTGCAGATAAACCAAACATGCTCAGGTTAATCAATGCACACAAGCAGACTGAAATGGGACGTAGAGGCCAAGGCATGTGCTCTTTCAGAGTTCCCTAAGCAAGAGCTATTGAACTGCACACATACCAGCACCCAGCATTGCAGCAGGGTTTGAAAAAAATGTGTTGTGACTTATATCTCTATGTTTGGAGGGTTCTGAGTTTAAATCCCAACATGCAATGCAGTAACTCACGGGTGCTTCTCCCTTTTTCCTTTTCGCTCACTCCGCAGCTCCACTGAAGCCAAAGGAAGGAGAAAATGCCTCTATGCCTAGGACAGGGATTCCTGGTCCTGCTGTCAACAAGGGAGGTGAAGGGCTGGAAAAGTCACAACAAGAGGATGTGACTGAGGGCAGGAGCAGAGTGATGCAGCAGCTCCGTGTGAAACCTGTCTGGACACATATGGCTGACCTATGAGCCCAGGAACCTGGGACCACCCTCCAGACCCTCATCCCACAGGGCAGGAAAGATAGGACTGGGAAAAACCCCTGTGGAGGACTGAGAGCTTCTCATGCGCCCATTCAGAGTGCAGAAGTGCTGACAGGCTCTAAAGTATGTGGATTTTGTTCTGGATTTACTGAAGACAAGCAGCTGCCCAGAAAGCTTTGCTTAAAACCTGTCACTTGGCTCCTCAGCCAAGTTCTTCAAACAGAGGGTGGTGAACTGCTGGAAGAGGGTCCCCAGGGAAGTGGTCACAGCACCAAGCCTGACAGAGTTCAGGAAGTCTTTGGACAGTGCTCTCAGGCACATGGTGTGACTCTTGGGGCTGTCCTATGCCAGGCCAGGAGCTGGACTTGGTGATCTTTGTCAGTCCCTTCCAACGCAGGATATTCATGGCTGAGGGAGAAAGAAAAGTTGGGGGGTTTTGAGGTTTTTTGGTTTTTTTAAATATGTTGCTATTGGATATTACATATCTTGGTCCTGAATTCCTTACCTCAGGCTTTCACTTTAAGTGGCTCTTTCAGGCACCCTCCCAGAAAAAGGAAAGCTCATTTCTCAGATAAAATGCATGACACGCTCACACCAGCCTACCCCATTTCATACTATAACCCCCTTAGTGCGAGACATTAAGGCAGGGACAGGCAATCCTGTCCAAGATTTATTCTGCTCTAATCAGCTCAGGCTTTGAGAATCTCCTTGCGGATTTGAGCCTGTGTTCAGTAGCTCTTGACTGCTGTTTTAATACCGAAGCCTTTCCAACCCAGCTGCAGTAATTACCCCCACGGAGAATGAGGAATCTCAGTTATAAACTAGCTGGCAATCTTGCAAGAATATGTCTCCTAGAGGACTTCAGGATATTTCTCTCTGAAGTTAACCCTGTTAAATCATTCCTAAGCTGTCTTCAAATAAAGAATGAACGTTCAGCATAACCCTTGATTTGTTTTTAAATACCCTCTTTTCCCTTTGTAAGTCAGCTGATCTTCAGAGCCTTCAAATCTATCAAAGCTATTTCAGTTAAATAATCCCTATTTCTCCTGAAATGGTGCAAACATTCAACAGGAAAGCTTAGGAGAGACATTAAGAGTTGTTAGACTCTAAGTCAAAGCTTGACACAGCTTGTCCAGAGAATATGTCCAGTTATACTCAGCCAGACAGGATACTTTCACTCAGTTTATGTCAGAGGAGCTTTTTTACAGAGCAAACATTACATCAAAGCCTTGGCCAGCAGATCCAAATTCAGCTCTTGGCATTCATGCTCAGCTAAACTTGGTGCAGGTCTGAGTAGAAATGGCACTGAGCTGTGGAGCTTCTCTGCTTCACCTGCATAAGTCCAGTCTGGCTCAGAAGTGACTGTGACCCATTTGATGACACCCTCAGAGTAGCTATGGAAAAGTGTGATGCCTGAAGAGCAAGCAGCCAAGTGACTATAGCCATGATAATGCTAAACCTAATGCCCTTCTTGTCCCTCAGAGGGGAGAAGAGATGGGTGAGGAACACAAACCTGTGATAATCTGAGTCCTGCTGTCCTGCAGGCAACTCTGCTCAGGTAAGCACGGGAGCCTCCCTGGCTAGCAAGAGGTGATGCCACCCCAACCCGTGTTGTGTTTCCTCTGCAGAAGCAGAGCTCTTGGGGGCAAACACTATTCAGAAATGTTCTCCTGGCCAGCTTGCTGAGGAGATGCAGGTTCTAAAAGGCAGCTAGTGCAGGACTTCCTCCTGCAGTGATACATACTAATGACTTTTTAAAGCCTTTCTTGCTTTGAACAAGTAACTGAAAGTTGGTGTGTCACCTAATCCCACTGCTGGCTCCTTGCGTGTATGAGCTTGACTAGGCTGGGAAAGACCCCCAAGCACTCTGGGCAGCCTTTAACAGGAGACAGTGGGGGCTCCAGAGATACCCAAGGAGAGGAAGGCTGCACAGCAGAGGGTTTCACTACACCCATTAAGAAAGAGCTGAAGATAAAATTGCTTCTCACTACTCAGGCTGCTTTTAAATCCAGTCATGTTGAGTTTGCCCACTGATGTTTTCAGATTGCCATACAAAGAAATAGAAGCAATTTAAAATTGCTCTTTGAATATTTCTCCAAGTCAAAAATAAATCTGTATCTTTCAAAACATACCATTTAGTAATACTAGGGCAGATTCACCAATATTAAGGCCAGGTAATTTTACTGTGTAATGGGGACGTAATGTCATTGTCTTTCCCAATACACTTTCTCAAGCTCTGTCCCACAGCATCCTCCACTGCTGCCCTCCCTGCATTTGGGCAGACTCTTGTATAGACCTGTTTGTTTTTCCCACCAGTGGACTCCACAGGGAGCCAAGGATGGGATGAGCAAGCAGCTGGGGCATTAGCACCATTTGTGGGGCAGCTGAGGGGTGAGGGCCCTCAGGGCCACCCATGCTTCTCACAGACCAAATTCAGACCTGTCAGGAAGTCTGAAGACTTTTCCAAAGCAACAGAGCTTATCAAACTGCAGAGAAGTGGTTTATAGAAAAACTTCCTGAAAGACGATTAAACCCTTGCTTTGTGGGGTGTCCAGCAGCAGTTATCAAAGCTCTGTAGCAGGCAGTGCTGCTGAGACTGAACTAGGGAGATAAGCCACCAAATCAGCCCCTCTTAATTATCTTGGCCCTGCAGTCACTCTTTGCCAAAGTCAGGAAGGTTTAATTCAACATGCCAAAAACCCCTTTCTATGTCAAACGACATCTATCCTGACCCAAAGGGGTGGTGGGAAGGGAAAGATATTTTTCAATTAAAAAGTAATAATAATAAAGATTCATATACACAAAGCAAAATACCTTCTGTATGAATCGAGCAGCTCCTAAGAGACATCTTGGAGCAGCAAAGGAGCTGGGCAAACTTTAATAAGGGAATTCTTCAGAGACTTGAGCTTTGCTTTGGTTGCTGGCTGCCTCCTGGGGAGAGAAAACACTACGGAAATGAAATATGACCTTGCACTGTTGTGGCAGAGCATTTCCAGCTCTTTCCCTTGCCCATGTGAGTAACCCTTCCTTGTGTAAGGCGCTCCATTTAATGGTTACCTGCATGGCTTCACCACAGGTGACATTGCTGCACTCTTTTACCTGGCACACACCACCTGGAAGCTCTAACCAACCTACCTATTTTCCCCTACAATTTGAAGCATGTAACTAACTTCAGCATTTGCTCATGGCATTAGAAACTTCATGTAAGTCTGAGTTTTGAGACGAGGCTCTGCACCCTGTCTCTGCTCACAAGTGTGCTTTCCAGCCATTCCTGCACAGATGTCCTCCCAGAGCCAGCATGCACCAGAAGGGTGTCACCCCAGCCAGCCCATGCCCTTGCAGGGTTCACCCCATTGCTGCAGCCTGTTCCTGCCCATCCCCTGCCAGGGCAGCACTGGGACCAAAGTCCCTGGCCCCAAGGAACAGCTCGGTGTGGACAGAAACCCCCACCAGCCCACCTCCCTTCCTCCTGATACAGTATTCTCCAGCAACTTGGTTTTCTTTTTTATTTTTTTAATCATGTTGTCTGAAATGATTAAAGGGGAAAAGCATTCCACAAATAAAAATATCAACATCCGAGTTTCCCCACTTTAATCTGTACTCTTTTGACAGCTGAGACCCTCCTACTAGCATGGTGCCAGTGTGTGATTTCGTTACATGAATAGCTTATTATGGAGTAATTACAACCTTCCCTGGGCTGATGATTTTTTCTGTTTGTTTCAATTTCAATTTCCACAAATGCTGGGAAGTCCCTTTTTTGTTCCTGTCTTACTCTGCTGTGGTCTGTACATTCCCAGTCCCAGATTTTTTCCCCCAGTGAAGGGAGGGCTGGATAACACTTAGGTGTAATTCCTGCCCCCATCACGTGTAATTCCGTACTGAATGAGTAAATGTTCCTGTAATTTCACCGAGCAGCTGTCTCCCGTCTGGATGGCGGCACCGTGATACCGTTACCTGTTTATCTCCTGGAGGTAGAAGCACTGCTGGCAAGCCCCTGCCCATCGCTGTTTATGTGCAGGGAGTTAATACCCCAGCATTACAGTGCCCCTTGGTGAAACTATAATTAGGCAACGGTTTTGTTTTACTGCCTGTGAACACTCCCTGACAGCACAGCCACTGGGTGCTTTCCAAACTGCTACAGTTTCAGGTCCCAACCTGAAATTCTCATTTAGAGGAGGACTTTTACTGCTGCTAATCCGTCAAGTACCTCTCAGAGGCCCTAAATTGCATGGGGATGCTGGGGCATGGGGCTGGACTGGGCAGGGTTGGCAAACAGCACTGTGAGCCTCTCTGCTCTGTCCGGGGGGATGGCAGGACAAAGCACTGGAGGGACGTGGTGATGCTGATGGGCTGAACAGACAGGGCAGGCACTGCAGTGCCCCAGCAGCAGAGGGCTGGGCAGGCTGCTGGCCCCAGGAGCCAGAAGGCTGCTCGTGAGTGTTGATATGGGCACAGCAGCTCCACGTCCGGCAGCACCGGTGCCCACGGGAGGAAAGGAGGAGCGGCTGAACAGCAATGGTCTTTTTGTCAGGGGAGCTATTTTAAACCATCTGCTTTGTGGGTAGCCCTTTTGGCTCCCACGTCTGTCTGAGGCAGAGGTGTAGAACATGTTGGAGGGCAGAATATCAGAGCAGCACTACAGGAGGACAAACAGTCTGTCTGCTGAAGCACAGGCTCGCACAGGACTGAAAGGCACACACACGCTTGCTCATGTGGGACTAAGGGAACAAACATAGCCAAGGCTTCCATAGTTATCTCAGAGCTACTGTTAGTAAGGCATTTCTTTGGGGTTTTTCTTCTCTTTCCAACACCGAACACCCCTCTTCCAAAACCTCTATGCAAACCACGGAAACACGCATGGCCCGGGAGGACACCAGCTAACAAGGACCTGATAAAACAACAACTTCAAAACACTGCTCTTAGGACTACTCAGATGATAGGCAAACGAGCAGAGTATAAGCAACTAGGGAGAAGATTTATTGGCATGAAGAGTCACTAAATCTTTTGTCTACACTGATAGAGAAGAGAAAAGTCAAGAACAAGGCAGGCACAGACCCTGGAACTGCAGGCAGCCCAGTAGTCACAAGGGTTGCCTAGACTTGTTGAAGCACCTCTGCCCCCTTAGTGGGACTCATGTCACCAGCTGGGCACCTACCAGCCCCTGGCCAGGGCCTGGAAGTCTCTCATGGCAGGGAACAAGGGCTGGGAAGCTTGAGGGGAAGGACAGAACTGAGCCCTTGAGTGCTGGATGGCTGCCATGCCCCAGCACTGCCTGAGAAGCCCAGTACCCCTCGCCCAGGGGATGCCCACGCTGTGGGACATCTCTGCTTTCTCACGGCACAGTGGGCACTGTAAGCCCTGGCATACATGGCATGGGGTTCAGAACTAGATGATCCTTAAAGTCCCTTCCCAAACCATTCTACAATTCTCTGTTACAGTCCAGCTTCAGACACATTTAGGAATTAGATGGTGCCCAAAGGAGAGCGACAAGCATGGTGCAGGGCCTTGAGGGGAAGCCGTGTGAGGAGCGGCTGAGGTCACTTGGTCTGTTCAGCCTGGGGAAGAGGAGACTGAGGGGAGACCTCACTGCAGTTACAACTTCTTTGTGAGGGGAAGAGGAGGGGCAGGCGCTGATCTCTGCTCTGTGGTGACCAGTGACAGGACATGAGGGAATGGCCTGAAGTTGTGTCAGGGGAGGTTTAGGTTGGATATTAGGAAAAGGTCCTTCACTAATCAGAGGGTGATTGGGCACTGGAACAGGGTCTCCAGGGAAGTGGTCATAGGCTGGAACCTGACAGAGTTAAAGAAGATTTTGGACAGTGCTCTCAGGCACAGGGTGTGACTCTTGGGGCTGCCCTGTGCAGGGCCAGGAGTTGGACTCAATGATCATTGTGGGTCCCTTCCAACTCAGCTTATTCTGTGACTTCGTGATTCTGTGACCTCACAGCAAGCCAATTCCTAGCTTGCAAAAGCCTGTCAGATTATATTTCCTCCACACATTCACTCATAGCAGTGACTTACATTTCTGACATATGGGCAGCATGCTTGGCTGTCCCAATAAAATATGTCTATGCCTTCCCATCTTCAGCAGGGACTGTAGGCATTTCCAGTGCAAGGCAGAGTTGCAGCAACTTCTGCCTAAACTAACATTTCATTTCCTTGCTACAGCTCACTTCTATTGTCATCACTTTCATGCCTCTAATTAACTTGCATCTGTTTCGTGTTTGAAGTTTGTAACACTTGCCCACTTTGGCTACAGTAGTTTATAACCCAACGCTAAACATATGTTTATGTTTACTGCACACTAGCTCTGAATCCTTTGACGTAGCATTGTATCAGTTCATTATACCACTAATGGAGAACCTCTGAGACAGGGCTGAAGCTTAAGTGGCAATAAACTGGGGGATCATTTGAAGGTGGTTGAAGAGAGGTGGCCAGTGAGGACATGCCTGGCCTGACATCCAGAAATGTTGAGCACTTGCCACCCACCCTGTAACCACTGGGATTTTTAGCACCTCCAAACATGAAACCACAACAGCTTTCAGCAAAACTGTCATCTGGAACTTAAAGAAAAGACTAAAATCCTTTTTCATCTTTGCTCCAGAGGCCTTCAGCACATCCCACCTACCTACAAACTAAGTACCCACTGACTTTGCAATAGGACTAATGAGATCTTCAAAAGGATTTTGGAAGGCCAGGAGGGAGAGGGGCCTGCATAATGTACCATATTACACATATAATGTATAGCATATTGTTAGGTGATGCTTAACACCTGCCCTGGCTGTCAGGTGACAGGCTGGTGTTCTGGCAGCAGCTGAGGTGAATGTTAAGGTCCAGTTGGCCACTCAGACCAGTTTTACATCCATTAGCATCAGTGAAGCTTCTTCTGTTTTCCACCAGACATGGTAATGATGCCAGCATCTGGGTGAAGTAAGCACATTCGTAGCCAGAGCCATTAAGGTGATGCCTAGATAAATGTGTTTATTTTTCATTCAGATAACAGGATGCTCCTTAGAGCTAATAAGTATTTACTTTCCCTTGCATTGCTATTATCTCCCTCACTGAGAACTGTAATTAACATCATTGATCATTTGTGTAGTTTGCCTTCTAATCTTTTTTTTTTTGTGCTATGGTGGACTGAAACTGCAATGTGCATTATGTCAGCACAGGAAAAGTTATGTTTGATCTCTGCCTTTGCACTGATCTGATCTACATGGGAGCTGTGCATAAGCTGTTCCTGTGACACTCCATAATATTTTACACTGTCTCTCCAGTTTAAAAGGGACAACCATATATTTTCCATGCAACAAAAGTGCCCTTGCTCATAACACTACCACCAAACACTTGAATTAGTTGCTTCCACTTTGCTCACTGTTTCTTGATGGGGATAGACAGCCAGACCCTGAGGTTCTTGTTGGAGCAAGTTTCTATCACCAAACCATAGGGCAGGTGGCATGCAAATACTGCTGGGGACCCAGAGGAGGAAGGACCTTCCCCTCACTCTCTCTCTGCACAGGCACCGGTCTCAAGAGGTCATTTCAGACAGGACACTTTCTGCAAGAATGTGATCCCCATCTAACAACCGAAAATGTCAGGAGTCTTCCTGTTATTGAGAGCATGCAGTGAGAATTAAGTAAAGCCACAGCCATGACATACAAGGACATGCTCTCTCATAGAGCCTGAGATGCAGAAATCAGTGCTGTCTTGCTGGTCAATGCCACATAGCTAGTTTGTAGCAACAGATATCTGACCAAGCATCTCCAGGGCTGCTGTTCTTCCTGTTCAGGAGAAAGCATCAGTTTACAGCCATCTACGGTCATTTGTTTTTTTCAGACGGGTAGAGCTACACAAATAATAGATTTACAGTAATAAAATTTGTCCAATAAATTGGCCTGGAAAGCAAAACCCTCTGCACAACTTTTATTTTTTTCTGACTTCCATATACCCACATAAGTGTGAGCACACACTGAGAGGCACTCTGTGAAGAGCCTCTGCTTTCCAAAGAGTCTCTGAGGAGAAAAGTCATCCCTGGCATGAGAGCCATTGCAGGGCCTCAGCATCCTGGAAGTGCGGCTGGAAGGGCCGTCAGCTCTTTCAACACGCCCCTGCAGAAAGGGCCATCATTAGAGTTCAGCTAAGCCTGTCACAGCATCACCTCATCAAGGACAACCCATCCCAAAGCAACTAAGGCTTGTGTCCCCTCTGTGCCTGGCTGTATGTGCCTCGCACCTGGGCTGCTTTCCAGTAAGAAGCAAGCTGCAAGAGGGTCACCCCAGTTTCTGTTACATCCACCTGCATTACTTCCTAGCCTCTTAGAAATCTGGAATGGGAAATACTTCTTATTTCTTTTGTTTTGCTTTTCTCTCATCTTGTTGGATAGGAAATGCCCAGACTCCTCCCTAATTTGGCATAAATTCAATGCACCTATTCTCAAACCTTCAGAGCAGAGAAGAATCCATTAAGCTCATTTCCATTTGTTCTAGCAACAAATCAGTATATGGAGACATGAAGAAAATAATTTTGAATTAATTTTTCCATTATCTGGTTCTCACTTCCTGCCATTTCCCGTTTGCCTAGCCTGGCTTCTTTGTTCTCCTTGTATCTAGCCCAAAGCAATTATCTCGATATCTAGGAAAAAGGTTTTAAGATCTCAGGCTCCCTTTTGACAAAGGTTTTGCAATCCAGAGACACTAAGGGGAGAGGATTAAACTTCCATCTGTTTGCCTTGAGGGGGCAAAGCAGAGAAATCAGAGAGAGGTTTCACGAGATGCTTGTATGATAACACTGCACACTCACTAGGCAAGAAAGTCTCAGGTAAGACATATTTGCTTGGGAGTCATCCCAGTCACCGACTCGAATAGGTTCTTGAAAATTCACTTTATGCACAGCAGACTAGAAAGGTTCCTTCAGGTCCCTTCCTCCAGAGCGTCTGCCTCTCTAGACCTGTGCCATCTGCAGCTGCAATTTTTCAGACAGCAGTGAGGAAGTGGCTCCATCCTGCACTCTGCTGAAGCTGGAACAGAAACACCAGTGTGGCTACAACCAGAGGGAGCAGAGAGATCCCACAGAGCAGCAATCCTGTCCCTTTGTAGGGATGATCATCCCACGGCACAGACAGGATTGTAGGTGGTAGGACCAACACCTGGCACCTGCAGCACCCCAATCCTGGGGTCACTGCCCCTAAGGAAAGGGGGTGCAGGAGCCATTGCAGCCTGGTCCCTGCACCCTGAGCTGGCACTGACCTTTCTGGGGACAGAGCTGAATGTGGCTGTGACTCAGCAGCCTCCTCTCCCTCACCAGTGGCTGGTGACTAATTGTATTTAGTCCCATTCTTCGTGTTTTGGGGAGAGCAAACATAAACAGACTTAGCAGTAATTGTTGCTATGTCTCTACTGTTTCCTCCTCTGGCCGAGTAGGGGTTTTCCCACACACTCATAATTTTAAAGCAGCATTTTAAGTACTTTTTCTTATTTTTAAGAAATAGTGTGAACATTTCTTGACTGATGGGAAGAGAAGGAAGGAAACTTCAAAGAATTTCTGATTTGGTGCAGACTCTTGGGAAAAAGTTTCTCCAACATGTCTACAGAAGAGGGCTGGTCTGCTCTAGGCAGGGAGCTTTGCCACAACACAAAGCAGATTGCTTACCAGCACCCTGGAGAAGTCCACCTCAGCCCTGGAAAGATCAGTTGTAGGGATGACTTCTGTAAGAACATGGCCCAGGAGAATGATGCCCCTGGAAACAGGTCTCCTGGGAGGAACATCGATGATCTCAAAGGCTGATCTGGAGAACTAGGCTGCTGTCACACACGCCTGCCTGGGAAGTATTTACATACAGACCTACAGCTCCTGGCACACACTTGTGCATATACAGGTATCACTGCACATAGTGATCCCATATTTGGGATCCCATTCCCCCATCCCATATTTGATGGGAATCTGTAGCTCATATCTGGAAGGGACCTGAAAAGTTCTTGAGAGCTGAAGTCTTCTTCCTAGCTGGAGAACATATAGATTGGCCAGATGAAGCAGGGAGAAGAGCAAAGAATGAGTGTGTTGTCAGCTGGACAGGGCACTCAACTCAGGTTCTGTTGGATATGTTGTTAATTACACGAAAACATTAAACAATTATAAAATAATTTATTTACTACTGATACAAAAATCAGTTACATAATCCTCATCTTCAGCCAGAAGACTAAGACAAATTTATTTATAAATTTTATAAACACATATTTTTATGTATTTTAGAATATGTTTAACCCAAAGCTCACCAAGTCAGATGCATTCCTGAGAGACAGGAGACCTTTGGTCCAGCTTTCACTTGTGCAATACCCAGAGGACTGTTTAGTGACAGCAATGGCAGTGACAGTGACAGTGCCCCTGCAAGGCAGCCTGACTCAGGCTGGCCCCAAGCAGTCTGTCAGCCTTTGCAGCCTGCAGTCAGGTGTTAAACTCAAGGTATGGGCTTACCTCTGCGCTCTCTCTGCAAGCTGGCCTGAAAGCCAGGAGCTGAAAGCTTGCTGCTGGACACCTGCCTGTGCAGTGCACCCCGCAGCTCCCACTGCTGTGCAGCCAGCTCTGGTGAAGGATTTGCCCCTCTCTGGGATTTGTGAGCTTCAGGGGTGATGCCTGGTGCAGTGCCCACGAAACACAGAGCCACGAGGCCCAAACTCACCTGATCCACATGCTGTGTAATACAGCATCAGCAAAGAGCTGTATGCAATTGAGTTCAACTCCATACCCTTCCTCATGCTGGCTGCAGCCATCCTGTCAGATCCTTGCCCAGTGCAGTCATCCACAGGCTGCAACAAAAGCCTTCATATGCCATGGGAGCACTGAAGCTGAAAAGCCAGCTCATCCACATTGTATTACAGTGCTGGGATAAGTTCATCTGTTGCTATTTCTGTTAATTTTGTATAGCATACATGTATATTTTCAGAGGAGAAAATAGGTTTTTGCATGCTTTGATCTTCCCTTTGTGCCAAATTCTTCCACCTTTGTCCAGGGAAAAACTCCCAGTGACTTTCTCTGGCTGTACTTCACTGTCCTGTTCTGAAACCCCATATTTCACTGCTGCTACTGCTGTTCGACTGTACCAGACTTTTAGAAAGCTGTTGGTGAAACACTAGTAAAAATCAAGGAAAAATTGATTTAGTATCTGTAAGTCCAGGTGGGCAACTGAAGAAAATATCTGGCTGTGGAAGAAACCAGTGAGATAAAATACTCAAGTGAAGACTGGAAACTATCCCTGTATATTGTATTTCTGATTCATTTTCACTCAATAATATACATAGCAGATCCCTGTAATCTTGCTGTTGGCTGTTTCCATCACTGCAGCAAAAAAACACTGACAGCATCCCCAGCTGTGATTAAGTAGACACCAGGCCATCTGTCCTGCAGCAGCACTTTCCTCAAGAGAAGTCAATTCAGGAATCCCAATACTGGCAACTTCATACTTACAAATTTGTCATATGTGATGAAATACTCTGGAAACTATTTGTGAGCAAAGAGTTCCCAGGATATTTCATTACTCATTACAAATTTGCAAATTGCTCATGAACGTTCAAATATTGATATGTAGATAGGGCGCAGCCCCAGAAGGGATCCACCGCTTTGATAAGAGATAAGCCGCGGTCAGCGGGCACCCGTTCGGTGCTGCGCCGGGCGCTCCTGCAGACCCATCGATTGCCATGGTACAGCAGGGAATGTCACCGAATGTTTGGCCATGTATTGAAGATTGCTGGGGCACTATAACCTGCTCGCTCAGACACTCACAGGAGAAAGTCGGAAGCTTCCCACGTGTGGAGACGCTCCGCACAAAGGGCTGCTGGAGGCCTCGGGGCGGCGGGCGCGCTGGCTGCAGCACGTGTGCAGCCCCGAGGTGGAGCAGACTGTTTCTCTGATACCATGTACATAACACTCCACCCAAGCCTCCCTGTGTAAATAAAAAATAAAGTCAAATTGTGCCAGTAAAGAGCGGATTACACTGGTCACTGGGAGTACTTGTGTATGTTCAGCCATAACCTGTGATAAGGTGCTTGCCATAAAATTCCTCCTGGAGCCTGCAGCTCTCCTGGAAGCTGCAAGATGCCAGCAGAACCGCCAGCGGTTTGCTTCACCCAGTGGGGGCAGCAAAGGGGGGCACTGAGGAATGGGTCAGAGACCCAGAAGGCTGCACAAGCCCCTGGGGCCACGGGGGTCCCTCTCCCTTGCAGCAGAAAGACGGGAGCGCCGATTGCCACCAGATATAAGGAGACAAAGTTCAGTTCAAAGAGGTAAAGGGTGACAACCTTTCTACAGACAAAATTATCCCGCAGTCAGTAAAGCACAGCAGCAACTGGGACAGATAACAGAGCGAGTAACGAAGGCAGAGATTACAAAACTCCACAACCAATCCATCCCATAGCAAAAAGCTGCTGTAAAGAAATTTTAACCCAGCCTATAAACACAATTAGAAATGTTATGCTTTGGTACAGGATGTTTTTTAAAACAAAAACACATGGCAAGTTTTATTTGCATTATGATAAATAAATGTCTGAGCAGGTCCCAAATTTGGTGCAGTTTTTACAAACAACAACAAAAAAAATTTATTTCTGTCATCTGTTGATGCAGAAAAAAAAGTGTTTCCAGCTTCTGATATAAAAGCTTCACAAAAAAATCACTTCCAAGAGAGTGTGTTTTATACTTTTCATTTATGAAGAGGAAGACCCCCACGTTTGGACCTGTCCCATCCTGAGAGGAGACTGCTAGTCAGTGGAGGCTGGAGGCTGGCTCTGCTCACCCACCTGTGAGTCCATCATGAGGGAACCACTCTCCTATCTGCTCGGCCACTACCAAACAGGTGGAATTGGGTAGGAAGAAACATAGGTATGGCTGTCCCCTACAGTCTCCTGGGGAAAAAAAATCAAATAAGGGAAAGGTTATTGTGAGCTGATAACAGCTGGGGAGGCTGGGAGTGGTACCTGTTGCCAGGGAGAGTTTGCTCCAGCGCAGGCAGGGCGCCCTGCACCTCTGGCCCTGGGAGAAGAGGTTGAAGAAAGGCATCCAGGGGAGGGAGAGCCAGAGCAAGGACGTGAGATGAAGAGCTGCAGAGAGATTGCAGCCAGCCAGAGCGGGACCATGGCTGGAGGGGAGATTTAGTAAGGAGGTTTTGTGAAAAATCATTGCATGTGTTCATGTAATTAAAACCCTGACCATCACGCACTGTGTGTGACAGAGGGACAGAGGGGGATCATGGCTGAGAGCGCAGCTTTGGGCACTGGGTAGACTTAGAGAGCTGGTCTTCTGCAGGCTTAACAGTCTTGTGGTTTCTTGTGTGCAAAAGCATGAATGGTTTTAGGTGATGGAAATCTTCCACAGAGAGATGTGGAAAAGAACAATCCTGTCAGCAGCCAGACTGCTGCACAAGCATTTGTGTTTCTGCACTTGCTGCTTTGTGCTGCCCTTGCTTGCGCCATGAAGACACTCCAGAGCGAGCCCAGGAGCAAGCCCAGGGTTCCTGCATGGAGGGATGGGAGGATGGAAATGCACCATCTCACGGCTCTGGAAAATAGTCACGTAAAGCTGTGGCTTTGCCTGGGGCTCAAGTGCCAGTGAGGTGCCTGTAAGCACAGGGCTGGTGTGGATTTCCCCGGGGGCATTGCTTTAGAAAGTTAAACCAGGCATAACTTCAGAACCTATAAGCCATGTCCTCTCCTGGGCACAGTCTCACCATGCAGCAGAGCCGGGTGCAGGAGGAGCAGTCCTCCTTCCCTTTGCACTGTCAGGGTGCTCCTCCCTACGCCACCTGCCAGCTGCAGCCTAGGATAAGGCTCTTGAGCCAGGTGAGATGCTGCCCTGACAAACACACATCCACACTAATTTGGCCCTTGAATTGTGTCCAGCATGGCCTTTTGCTCCCCCATCGTCAGCCACAGCCAGGGCAGCCGGGTCACTGCTCAAGGGAAAGCACCGACTCGATGGCCACCAGTGCTGTGACTGTGACTGAAGGCTGGCATTTACTCTCGATTCCCCTCCACGCGTTAGCAAAGCTCCCCCAGAGCCGGCTGCAGCTCCTCAACAGCGGGCCCACTGCGAGAGCAGGTATCCAGTGCAGAGCTCAGCAAAGCCCTGCCAGCAGCAGGGACAAAACAGCCCCTGGGACCGGAATGAATTATGCACAACCTTAAGTATTTGCAGGATAGAGGCCTTAGTTCACTGGGTTAAAATACCAGAACAATATAAAACACCTCTACCTCTGGAACCCACTGCACTTCATAAAAATGCTTGGGACCCTGCTGGAGCTAAGCCATTGTCGATAGCCATAAAAAATAGGTCAATAAATCTTCTTCCACTGATGAAATAGCTACTTCACAGCCAGAACTCAACAAATTGAGCATTTCAAAGCAACCTGCTTGACACAAGCCCTGATTTGCACACCAATACAAGCATCCCCAGCCTGGGCAGGACCCTGAGCCTGCACTGTTCCTCCCTCCCCATTGTCACAGCCAAGTGCCAGGAGGAGATTTAGTGCACCAATATTTTCCTCCCAAGAGACAAGAAGGGGATTTACATCTGCAACCTGCAGGCCTTTGGAGTGAAATGATCCCAAAAGCAGAGACTAGCCTGGCACTCAGCAGCCGTGCTGGCTACACCATGGGCACTGCCAGGGTGACAGTCCCCTGCCCCCCAAGCCTCCCCCGGACAGATGCTAGAAGTTCATCATAGTGCCATTTCTACCTTTTTCTTGGTTGGAAAACATGTGAAAATTAATGTTAAGAGAAAGGAAAGTGCTCACCGCCTTGCTGCTCCACAGACACTACCCTGAAAGTTTAATCTAATAGGAAAAACACAGTTACAGGAAAGACTCCATTCTTAACAAGCTGTCACAAGTCAGTATTTTTTAAATGCAGCCGATAGCCAAGGGGAGCGAAACAATACATTTCACTCACTTTTCCCAACTGCACAGCCGTTGATATATTTAAGTAGCATAATAACTAGAAAGAGAAAAATACTCTTATGTTTCAGTTTTAATAAAAAACTTCTTAAAAAATTGAGTCACCCTATATTCATGCCAGTGTGGTTTTTTGTGAAGTCAGGGCTGACTTGTTCTCTTCCTTTCTGCCTACAGGGAAAAGAGCAGGGCTCAGCTGGGAGGCAGGACCTTCTTCCAGGCAGAAATATTTAATCAGTGAAAATCTGCATTTAAATATTGATGTTTCAACAGAACTTACTATTTGCTTAACCAAATGTTAGAGGTTTGCCTAGAGAATCACAATGGGGAATAAAAAGCTCATTTTTAGACCCTTTTAGCAACACTGAATGACTTAGAAACAGTGATGAGCAAATCCTAAATTTTTCAAATCCATGTGATTTGTGGCTCAGATTTCCTGATAAGTTGTTAGGATTTGGGTTTGCAAGACAGGTGTTTGGCATTTCTAACTCCTGGCTCCCTTTAGGAGACATCAAACCGAGCATTAAACTCCTGCGGTCTTGAAAGTTCAAGTCAAGGTGGTTTTTGTTTTGCTTTTCCCCCTGAAGGTCAGTTCAGGATTGAATCCTTTTGTCAAGGTTGGCTGGAGAGCAGAAGGCTCTGTTAATCTGCAGGCACTGCGGCTCCCTCCTGGCTTCCTTCCCTTGTAGTTTGTTTTACTTCAGGATTCACCCCCTGGGATTGTAAAGGCTGCAGGTGAGGGTTAGAGGTGAAACAAAGAAAATGAGGTTGGGTGTTTATTTAGAGGGAGACAGAATTCATAATGTTGGAGACACTGGGCCCCTCCCAAGAGATAATCGTAATTTACCAGCACCTCTCCACCACTTGTTTATCCTCAGAAATAAAACACAGTGACAGATCCAAAATACTACTTCCCCAAGTAACTCCTAGAACCAAAACAAGGAGCGTTTCTTCCTGCAAAGTGACCAGACACTGGAACAATACAAATACGCTTCCAGTGATCTCCATGTGGGAAAGCATCTGAAAAAAGGAATAAAGGCAACTTAGCCTTCTTCTGAGACTTTCTTTTTTTATTCACTCGACCTGTGCCTTATGGTGTGGGGGTTTTTGACCGTAGCTGTTTTTTCCTTGGTAGATAATCTTCTTATCCCCTCCCTTTGCAATGAGGAGGCCAAATTTTGCTTTCATTTATTCACTGTGGAACCCCACTGACTGGTAGCTAACAGGCACATGCCATCCCACACAGGCAGCCTGGTGATATATTTTCCCTTCTTCATACCTTGTTTTAATAATCACAACAGCAGCAAGAGAAGAAGCAGATGCATCCATTACACCAAAGAAAAAACCTTGCTCTTTTCCCAGGCTTTTTTGGGTGTTTGGCCTCTAGGGCATCATCCATTTGCAATGAGATCCCTGGATTTACAACAGAGCAAGTGGTTGTACAACAAAAACTGGATTCCGAGGTCCTGATAAGAGAAGACAAGCGTCCTGCGACCAGAGCCTGGCCAGTCACCCCCCCGCTAATCTGGTTGAATCAGTTGACGTCAGTGGTTTTATGCTAAACACACACCGGGGTGAAAAACGAGAGTCGCGCTCAGCTCCGGCAGCCCAGATCCAGCGCCCTGCTACCAGAAGTGGCTGCTTACTTTCAAGCTCTCCGCACAGCCTGTAATCACTCAATATTGAAACCAGATTTACAAGCTCTTTAGAGGAGAAGTTTGTGATTTCCAAAGCAGACGCATTTGGTATTTCAGAAAAAGGTCAAGCCCCCTGTGGAGTAAGGGGTTTTTAATAGAATCAGTTCAGCAGGAGTTAAGAAGAGACATACCAACCCAGCGGCTCGCAAAGCCAGGAGAGGCAGAGACATAAGAAAAGCCACAACCATTATTGTTTTGAGGAAAGAATCAGAGAAAGAGAGGGGCACGGGGTTTGCTAAATTAAATCTTGGACATTTGATTTCATTTATTCCAATCCGAGAGACTTTCTCAGCTGGAAATAGAGAGGGCTGTCCATCTTACGCTCCCAGACTTGCAGGGGTTTCAAAGAAAGGAGTGTTTGTTATTGTCTGCAGGGGAAACCTGAGAGTGCTTAGCACAATGGCAAATCCAGGCTCTTAACTCAAATGCATTTAAAAGGATAGCCTTCGATTACTGTCTCACCTCTTCAGCCTCCAGCCAGGCTCTTCAGCTATTAGTATTTGTTGCCCGTCTCACTCGGCTGGGTGAGGTGGTTGTCCAGGACTGTCTTGTTTTATGCTGGTACAGCACCCAGCAGCCGGGAAGCCCAGGGAACGTCACTAACGACCCTCCCCGTCAAAGAAACACAAGTTTTCTAAATAGTGCTGAGGCCTGCAGGCTATATAAGCAGCCACTACAGAAATACTAGCACTGAAGCTGGCGACTGCTTACTCCAACGCCTTTGGACCCTGCAGCCAGTAGTTTCAGTGAAAAGATTTGGAACTCATTCCATAACTCACATAGCTGCTGCCAGACAGACACCAGAGCTTGTAACACAATTTCCTGAATATAAAGGCTGTAAAATAATTGGAAATCCAGATTTCATATTGTCCCGGTTTTGGCTGGGATAGAGTTAATTTTCTTCTTAGAAGAAAGCTTAGAAGACTCATAGCCTAGAAACTCCTAGGCCATATCAGCTACCACACCTAAACTATAAGTACCACACCAGGTAACAGAACAACCCCAGGAGATGGCAGCTGCTAACCCAAGCCCCAGCCCCAGTGCCCTGTGGCCCTGCTGCCATGACTGCAGGGGATGGCAAACAAGCTCTTTTCTTCTTTAAAACATCTCCACAGCAAGGGGCCAATTAGAGCATCCTGGTCTTACTAGCCTTTTAATGGCAAGCATAAATAGGCCCTTATGTATTCAAATCAGTGGCAAATGAGTGGTGAAGGTCACAGGATGCTTAAATGACTATACAACATGCTCCCTCTGATCGCTGGAGAAGGCACTTAAGAGGTTTAGCCATCAGATCTTCTAACTTGTGTAGTCATAGTAACTACTGGTGCAGCTACAGACAGTATTTCAGGTTTGCCTGTTCCAGCATCAAGTTCCCAGTCAGCCATTCCCAAAAATAATACACTTGGCAGAGCAGACAACTGCCCTAGATTTTCAGATCAGTGCAAAGGAAGGGCAGAGCTCTTATAGGAAAGCAGCACTTTGAAAGGTCAGCCAGAAGACCACAGGCCAGATTCCAAGAGAAGTTGTGGCCACGTAATTTCCTAAACTTCGGCAGCAGAAAGAGGTAGAAATCGGAGGATATACTTCTCTGCATTAAAAGCAATTCTCCAGGCCCTTTGAAGTAAGAAGAGTCAGCAGATTGAAGTATACAGATGAAACTAATCCTTCTAAACTGCACTTTAATATTGCAAACATGGGCACAGTGGGACCTTGGCATTCCCGAGGCTCTTGCTGCACTTGGACCATTTGAGTGTTTAACTGTAGGGGTAAGTTTGCAATATCAGTACCTCTGTTTGCACAGCCAAGTGACCAGCTTATCTCCAACAACAACCCTACCACATCGTTTAAGTGTACTTTCAGGAACACAAGCCTGTGACTTCAGAGGGGCAGGTTTCCCTTTGCATTTCAGGCTGCATATCCCGAAGCAATCTACCGCAGCAAACAGCACACGGGATCAGAGCATTGCTGCAAGGTTGTTGTGTGTGCCATCCCCTCCTCACTGCTGGCACCAGTAGAACCTCAACCTCACAGCCAGAACAGGAGGCAGAAGCATTTGTAAAGCTTCTTAAAACATAGATGAATAGTAGACTCCTGCCAAGTTTTATCTTCTGAAGCAGCATTTTGGATGCTTCTTTCACCATGATGTGGCATCAGCCTTTTAAGCAAGTATACTTTAATTACTGCAAAGTCTAACAAAGCCAGAAAAATAAATACAATTCCTTGAATAATCAAGAGGTTGTTTGTTTTTAGCAACTAAGCATTGAATAAATGAAATGATCAAGTGAAGCCAACTAGCAGAAGGAGTAAGAAACAACTAAGTGCACAAATATTGGCCAGGAAGAAAAGCCACCTATGCAAGAATAACACAAAGGAGGAGCCAGAGATTAAAGTATACTGTTGCTTCTTCAGTCCCACACAAAACTAGGAGCCACGATACTTAGTTACGTGATAGAAGAGCAAGGCAGATGCTTTCCACTGTGCCCAGAGGGGCTTTAAACCGAAAAAAAACCCCCAAAAAACAACAACCAAACCACAGCTGAATAGGCAGCGTGGTTTTGGGGTTTCCCTCTCCTCCCCAAAAAAAGTTTGGGTGTAAAAGGTACAAAAGGAAAACAGATCATAGAAACAAGAATTGTGAGACAAGGGAGGAAAACCAGCTCTAAAGAATTAAGAGTCACTTTCTTCATTAAGAGAGAGGAAGAAATAGTTATCTCACAAAGCTTTACAAGAATTCACTGAGGTTATGAACAAAATGCAACAGCCAAGAACTGAGGATGTGGGTTCACTGTTACTTGAAGTATAAGACAATAAAGCCGCCACCTTCATTCTCGAATAACCACCTAAAATCCTTCACAGAGTAGGAAAAAAGTCTGCTTTCAGAATCTAATTGTTATGCATAGCATTACCATGCACACCTTGATTTGTTTTCCACTATCACCCACAAGAAAACACATTTTCCAAAACAAAAGTCATAAGCACGTTTCAGACAAAATATATATATTTTAAAAAAATCTTTACAATAAGTCAGGAAACATAGGAGCTTGCATACAGTTTATTATAATAACTCAATTCTCAGCTCCCTACAGTTCAGATAACCCTGGTGACAGTGTTTACAACTTCTAATTTTTGCTTTCACAACTCTGAAGCAAACAATACATTTGAGTGTATTTTACTCTGTGCAAATAAGACAACTTTTGGAATCCTTCAGAAGAAATATCCAAGATTCTGTTTGCAGAGATCCTTTGTTTCTCAAAGATGATTTATGAGAGTTTTTGTTTTAAGATAAAGTGCTCCTGTCCAGCAGAACCCAAAGGCCTTCAAGAGTTCAGAGAGTAAGTTTAGCTCAGATTAAAAAACGATTGGTCATACAAATTCCAGCTTCCCATGTCCGCTGTACATTCCCCAGTGGACTAGTGAAAGAATTTTATCATTGCTGAGGTCTGAATGTCTCATTTTATCACAGGTCATGCAGCAATTCTCGTGACCAGTCACAGGCACCATGCATTCCAAGTCCAATTTTGCCACCTGCCCTTTTTTCGAATGATGTCCATGAAAACTATAGTGCAAACGAGAGAGCATTTGCTGTCGCTGATCTTGCAGTCTCTTGTTTTCACTCCTGAGCATCCTCAAGGCCAGCATGATAAGGAGCACCAAGATTAGCCCACCAGCTATAGGAACAGCAATTACAGCTGCCCTGAACCATAACTCTTTCGAAGAAGTCAATTCCTGCACCTTGGTGATGAGATTCCTGCTGCTGTCATGTTGATATCTGCTCCCTTGTCCTGCAAAGGGAAAAGATGTGAGGCTTATTTCAGGTTTTATATATACACTGTTTCACATATAAGCAATTCCCTTAAAACCCACACTGACAAGTTAAAGGAGCAACTGCTACTTCTGCAGCATATACAGAAAATAGCCCTGTAAAGAAAAAAAAAAAGAGTTTCTAAGTCTGCTTATAACACGGAATTTCTTACCCCAACAGCCAGTCTCACTAGGAACACCACTGCCACTGATTCTTAGAAGCCATGTCAAGATGACAAGAGAGACTTCCAATATTAATGCACACAAAAGAGCTAATTGGCTGAGATGTTCCCCTGCATCCAGCCACCCTCTTTCTCCCTCTGGTGCCTCTGCTTACATTAACAACTAAATCAATAACAGCAGATGCACAAGGTTTTGACTGCTGCTGGCTTGATGGCCAGAAGAGGGGTTTTACTGAAGCTTTATCGCCCTACCTGAAGCATCACCCCTGGAAGGAGACAAAACATCATGTAGTCCTCTGTAATTGCACATATCTTCATGACAGCATTCCAATGTGGACATGGTGGTGGTGCCAGAGTGGTTTTGTGCTTGTTTGGCTTGGCAGATCTCAGCTGTGCTTGCAATAGAGTCCAAGCAGCCATGAGTAAGTGGGGAATGTGTATTCTGAGGATCAAGCAGTCTGGAGAAGCAGGCGCTAAGATCAGATTTGCACATATAGCCGGTTGCAACACAGTGTGCAGCATCACAGTAGCATCTGATTTCACCTAAAAAACAAGAATTGTGCAAGAAAGGTAAGAATTTGGTCCTCTAAGGACACCTCACCATATACCCTTATTAGCCACAAGCATCACACAACCAAACTCATGGCCAGTTTTGAGGTAGTTTTCTCTAGACTGTAGATCCACAAGAGCTGGGATTGTTTCCTTCCCATCACTGTACAGCGCCTACCTCGCTGTAACCTTAATCTCTGTAAATGCCTTGGGGCACTTGCTTTAATGACTAGTACTATAGCCCTTTGAATTAAAGCAAGAGCATTTCACTAAAACAGGGACTGGGGGAGGGCTTGGGGGGGAGGGAAGGTCACAGTAGCTTTTTTTCCAAGGTAAATAACTAACAAGACCATTTTATAGCTACTTCCACTCGGTGTCAGCAGTTGCATTTAACCACATTTAAAGTGAAATACCAGTTCTAAAAGCAACACACACTTTCAGTCCTAGAAGAAAGTCACATCTATGTTTTAACCATTACTACAGGAACATAATTCTATTTTTATAAAAGTAACATTTCTTTTAACTGGGCATAAGCACACAACAAAAATATCAGGTTTAAATATTTATGTGACAAATGAAAAAAAAAAAAATCGGAACTGCTGAATTGTTTATTACCTCTCAATACTGCCCAAAATTTAAAAGGTTTAACTAACACCTTATAAAGCTATTAGCTAGAACCATTACCATCTAAGTCTCCCAGTCAGGAAGGTTTTACTGTGTGAAACTGAGCAACTATTTGTAATTTCTCCAGAAAGAGAAAATTTTTAACTAGTTATTAATGAAAAATAATTAATACTTTTTAATCAGTATTATAAAACAAAAAAAGTTCAAGATTGTAACTATTCTGTTCACCAGAGACAACGACTCTCAACTCAAATGTGAAGTTTTTTAATGGAGTGAAACTGCAAGGCTGAAGTCTCCCCCCTTGCCTCTCCCCAGTTTCACATGCAATCCAACATGCAGTAGAAAAGAGGAAACACTTAGATTGAAAATCCTCTACCGGCTCTATGAAAAATCTCAGGAAACCTCAAAAATTTCTGAAGGAAGCGATAAAAAAGTTCCCTTCATAAAATTCTTCATTTTGTGCTCTCCACACTGCTCTGGTATGAATTAAACATGTCCTGTGCTGTAGTGAAAACTTACTCTTTCTAGGCAAGTTGCAACTCAAACATAATTCAATGTGCCATTGAGCCAAGGTTTAAGAGGAAACCAGATTTTGGAGAAAACCTTGGAAGAATGGACTTAAAACTGCTTCTGGTGTGCCTACTGTACTTGCCGCCACAGTAGCACCAAGGCTTTCAAAGTACACGGAATAGTCAGTTGTCTTTCTTCTACAGTCTGCACTTCAAAAATCAATCTACAGGGTTCCCTGCTGCCACTCCTTATGATGTTACCTACCACCTATACCTAAAAAAAACTGTTCTGCAAGATGTTAAAAATCATCCGAAACAAGTTAGCTTCCCCTCGTCGGGCTACCTTAATACTTTCCCCAAAATGCTACTGCAGGCTCCAGGCCTTGAAGTTCCCGCTGCTCTTTAATAACTCTGCTTAATAGAAGCCAAATGATGGAGTGTCTCACTGTCTCCAGTCCAATGCCCTTGGGCTTTCAGACCAAGTAACCTAATTTTTCATGAATTCACACTCACTGTCATTCAGCATGTTACAGAAAAAAAGACTCAATAATTTTCTAAGCATTCTGTATAAGGTCTCCCCCCACCCCCCCTGAAAAAAAAATAGTTTTCACAATTTTTGCACTGTATGAAGGTTAAAAGTAAGATGCAAACATGGCACAGTACCAGAACTGACAGTTCTTTCATGGGTTTCAGCACAGTACGGGAATAAAGTGAAACAATACACATACTTTCATTTTAATTGCTTATACAATCACGTTCAAAAATCTACATTTTACTGCCATAAGACAATCTTATAAACAAAATCTGACAGGCTAGTCATCAGGTTAATTCAACTGCTTTTTAATTAAAGCCAGGTTTTCAGTGAAACAGAATGGACTTTGTATTACTGTATTAAAACTGTATTTCTGTCAATTCATAAAGTTTCTTCCTGTGCTATGCAAAAGGCCAGAAAGGGTATTTAGTATTTTGAAACAGTGAACAATGCCCTTCTGTTCCCTCGTCTTTCTTGTTACTGTACGTAGCTATTAAAGAAAAATGTCTGCTTTTAGTCAAGATGGCTACAGGAGAGACTGCAGGCTTCTCTTAAAGCTTTTGAAGTCAACAGCAGCCAGAAGTCTGTGATCCCCTAATTATATCATTATCAGGCACATAGTTTCAGTATCTGCGACTTCACATCACTCAGTCACTCCCTGTTCTGCCCGCTTTGATGGGGCCAGCAGGCTCCCCCCTGCACGCTGCAAGGCTGTTATTTAGGGTTAATTACAGCCTTCCTTCCAAAATAAATAAATACCGTCGCACATCACCACCACGCTAACTTGTCCTTTACCCTCCTCCCCGGAGCACGACGATTACCGGCAGCCAGCGGGTCGCCTCTGCCCCGGGAGGGCGCTCCCCGGGCGGCCAGACCACAGCCCCCAGAGCCCCAGCGGGCGCGGACAGGGCCGGGCGCGGCCGCCCCGCCGGGACACCCGCGGGGCCGTGGCTGCCCGGCACCGGCGGCCAGGTGGGAGGGGAGGGA
>VXBT01016245.1:0-18607 GCA_013400235.1 Oriolus oriolus | reverse complement strand
GGCGCCGAGCGGGCCGGGCTCGGTTCGGCGGTGGGCTCCGAGTGCCGGGCCCCGGCCCAGGGAGCCCCGGAATGCTGCTGGGAGAGCGGCCGCCTTAGGCTCGGGGCTCTCCGGGAGCGGGGGAACGGGCTCCGCCGGGTCCCCGAGATAATTTCCTGCGGAGGCAGCAGCGCGGGGTTCCGCTAAATAACATCGTGCTCTGACTGCGAGTTCGGCGGAGCCGCTATCAGTGGATAGACGGATGGATGGATGGCAGCCCTCAGCCCCGGGTCGCGGTGACGGGCAGCGCCGGAGCGGCACGAGGCGGCGGCCGAGCCGTCCCCGCTGTGCCGGCGCTGCCGCCAGCCCGGCCCCTGCCTGTCCGCTCCCCACCCGCGGGGCTGCACGAGGCTGCCGAAACGCTGCCCGAGCGGGAACAGCCGCGGTTTCACTGCAGCCGGGGCTTTTTTCCCAAGGTTTTGGAAATTCTACGGTTGGGCTTGGCGCAGCGCAGAGCCGGCAGCCATCGGCTGGAACCACGGTGCAGCTGGGGTGTGCATCCCCCGCCCCACGCCGCTCTCCCGGCCTGGGGTCCACCCTGCGGCTCGGGGGCTCCAGCACCTCGCACTCAACCCCGCAGGGTCTCACCCGCTGCTATCACATCCACGCAGCGAGGGCAGGCCCGTGGGACAGAGTTGTTAGCGAATATACCCTGCAGTAGCTATTCTCCTTCCAGTATTTCCTTTCCAAGAGCAGCTGTTGGGGATGGAAGCACGAGGTGATGTTCTGCCGCTGAGCTCCGACACAGCTCCTGCGGGTCGTGTTTAGCTTGGACAGTTTTCCTTCACGTGTTGGTCCTGAAAAAAATGTGCCCCTTAATTAAAATTTCTTTGCTAACTTAGTTTTCCTCTTTCTTTGTTCATTACATTTTATTAGCCATGATTTCTACAGCACAGACTGATTCCCATTTATGGGCAAAATGCTTTACATACTTGGGTCCACTACTAGTATTAAAGCTGTTGGATGATGTGTAGATAATAATAACAAAATTACTTGAGAATTTTAATTTTAAATTTTTTTGTGAGTCTTTAAAGACATTTTCAATAGGGTACATAATACCTCGTGTCGGAGACATTCCTCCCTGAAAGAGAAAGGAGGAAATATGAAATCTGAGATTGAGATAACTCCAGTTTACTTTGGCAAAGAGGAACAGACTGGATCTCCGGCTAATTAGTGCTGATGCCATCACATGTTATAATGGTTTTACTGTGAGTCTTGCGATTTGCATATGTATAAGATAGATACACGTGTGCTGAGCAGCAGTCTTTACACTTATGTTAGACGTATTTGCACTCCACCACAAAATAATTTTCTAATTCCTGTTTCTGCTTAGAAATTACAAAACCAGCAAGAACAGCCAAGCCATATCTCCCAGTCTGGCACCGGCTATCAGACACTCATTTACAAACATACGAAAATATCATTCATTATAACTTAGAATCATTACAGCAACATGTGCAGCTCTGCTTCTCCTGTTCCTATCACCGGTGACAAGCGCATTTAACAGATCTCATTTGTTACATGCAGTACCGACAGACTGGAAATGGCTTTTATTCATGGAGCCACATTACTGCACTAAGTAACATGAGAGACTCCCTGAGTATTATAAACATCCTGGCCAAGGGAGCACAGACAGACTAACCAGAGGGCAATATGCTTGAGATCAGTTTTAAGCAGCAAATTTCATTGACAGCTGTCAAGTTTGAATTGTGAGGTACAATTTACTGTAAAAAATTTGCTGATTCTGTATGCTACAAGCATGCATGGAGTACCAAAAGTGAGGGAGGGACTGCAGGGATCACTGCCCAGCCTTAGTGCCTCCCAAAGCAACTAAAGACCCTTTTGGAAACCTGTCAGAGCGTCAGGAGGGTTTGACTGACTTACTGTGTCTCTTCACTCTCTGGTACACTGCTTAGAGAGACATGCAAGGATTGTGTGGGGTCCTCTGACAGACTATAACATAAACAAGATAATTCAGCTTCGGCAGTGCTAATTTTCTTTTGTTTTAGAGACAAGAGCTAACAGGGCCAGATTGGCCTGTAAAAAAGGGACAGGAGACAGACCCAGCACAAAGCAATAATAACAACATGTTCTGCAACCAGAAGGAATGTGGGATAATGACTACAAGGAACCATCAAGGAAAGCGTCAGGAGCCTGAGGCCGCATTACGTGTCTCCAGCAGCCATGGGAGAGCAGCCTAAAGCCTCCATTTGAACGGACTG
This sequence comes from Oriolus oriolus, assembly GCA_013400235.1. Taxonomy (NCBI): domain Eukaryota; kingdom Metazoa; phylum Chordata; class Aves; order Passeriformes; family Corvidae; genus Oriolus; species Oriolus oriolus. The sequence goes on along the minus strand of VXBT01016245.1, from coordinate 16,346 downwards.
CACAGCCTGTAGTCAGAGCCTGCAGAGCACAGGGCTGCTCCCTCCCACCAGATACGGTGAAGGCCTTTGAAGCCAACATGAACAGAAGGACCTGGTTGCAAAATCAGCCTCTGGGCACCTCACGGAAAGGGTCTGCTTTGGGCAGCATCTCACAGGAGCATGTTCTCCTCTGCATCAGCTCGAAGTTCTGTCACAGATGCAAAATTTTGTCTTTAAGAAGAAGAAATTGCCAAGTAAAACAAGAGATCCATCCAACGAGTCTTTGCAGGCCGCACAAATGCTAGTTTGATTCTTTTACTTCGTTTCACAAGCCAATAGTTGCACCGCCAAGTTTCTGGCAGGAGGACTTTAGAACAGAGGAGTCCTTCTAAAAGACCAATTCAGATGAGCACCCAGTATCCTGTACTATTACAGACCAGGATTTCTATCAGGCAAGCAACTGCTTGGGACAGTACCTGCTCTCCTCTACATTCCAGAAGGGGCTCACTGTTTTCCACCAGGAGCATGTGAGCAGTGCAGCCATGCAAGAGTCTCCTTCCAGATGTCCGGGTGAAATCCCTCCAGTGAAGTGCCAAATCACATCCACCACCTTCTCCAGAATCTCCATGTGCCTGAGAGTCCCAGCACAGGCATGAGGGGTTTGGGCCTTCCGTACATAAAGGAGGAAAATAAAAGAAGCCAAGACAGAGGTCAGCCTGGCAGCATTTTCTGAATACAGAACTTTGAACAAGAGAAAAGCTCTCCTCTGGCTCTGGAAACCCGGCTTTAGAAAATTCAGCTTCCTCCCATTGTTTTGCTTCTTTCATATATTCCCTTTCTCTTTTTCACATGAATTGGCATTAATGCCTGTCCCTGCTGCTACTGCCTACTGTTTATGTGCCACCACAGCAGCCTGTGTGCAAAACTAAGCTACAACTTCAGCCTGCAGGTGCCCCTGATTTAGGTAACTCACCCCAGAGAAATAGTTTTGAATCAAAAGTAATTCTTTCATCTGGCAGCTTTGAACACTATCATGAATTCCTCATCCCTCTATAAACTTGCATGGTGTGCTGGCAACTCACCACTGTTTCCCCCAGATGATTTGGTGTAACTTCTATCAATCTCTTGCAAACAAAACTGTTTTCATAGTATTACTCACTTGTTTGAACCTTTCAATGATGAGCCCCCCCAACCCAAAAAAAAAAAATAGGCAAAAATAAAAATGGATTAGAGCTGCAGTTTTGAAATCCTTTCTACAATCACCTCTGTAGTCAAGGTATCACTGCAGCCCTGTCCTGGGGAGACCCACATTCCTCAGGGAGATGAGGATTTGCATACTGCTGGATCTGCATGTGCACGCTGGCTTTTGTCAGTACTGCCACATCTGATGCTCGTTTCACCAGCAAGGAAAGGTCAGTACTGCTGCATTGGAGTAACTTCAACTGGTGTCAAAACAACATTCGCACACCATATCCATTCCTTTTTGCACCTTGCAATTATGATTCAGCTGGGAATTTCTCATTTGGAAATGATGTGAAGTTAAAAGCATTGGGACTGTTTAAAGCATCTTCGGAGCAACATTAATCGGAGTAGTTTGGGGTTTTTTTGTTAACTGCTTAACACTAGCCAACAAACAACCAATGTTTTTTGAGTTACTTTGCTAGCATTTGGGATATGATACACACAAGCTAATTCTACTGAATTACATTTATTTATGCTGATTATTGTCTTTTTTTAAAAAAAATTAAGGCTTAAGCTATCATAGCTTGGCATAAAGCCCAGCAGGCAGGGAACATAATGTGACTCTGCAATTCTTTTGGCTTCCCACTTCTGGGTCTGGCTGTGGATTTACTGAAGCAAGTAGCCATTTCAGGATCTAAGGCTATGCAGAGCCCAAAGGCTGGCTCCTCCAGCCGCTCCCCTGTGGCAGACAGGCTGCTGAGCAGCTTCCCTCAAGGTTAATAACTCCCAAGGAGCATTCCCCCTGTAACTGGGGCAGTTCAAGGAGGTGGATGGAGGCCTGCACATTATTCCCTGCTCATTTTCAGCAGCAATTAGCATGTCCCCAGTGAAACTCAGTTACCTGCAAGCTGGAGGAGGGGAGCTGCTTTTCAGAGATGACCAGAGATACATGCTCACCTAAAATAAGTAGGAAACCAGACTGCTGTCTGTGTCGCAGGACCCACCTCTCCATGCACGTGATATATTATCCAGATGGCACCAATCTGCATCCCCCTCAGACACAGGACATGATAAAGAGACACTACTTAAGAGGCCCAGAAAGTGAAGCATTTCCTGCCATGCTCATCACTTTACTTTTTTTTTTCATTTAAAACTAATCCTCCCTCTCCTAAACGAGTTGCACTCTTACCCCTCCCAATCAATAGGACGATTTGCATTTATCCTCCTGGAGGCATCGCTCCTAGAATCGGGGCCAGAGCGATCCAATCGATAGGGGAAAGCTGGAGCAAGGCTGGAAAAGAAGCAGCAGAGAGATTTCCCCCAGGGAGAAATGCAAAACACTGGAGAGAGGCAACAATTATTGTAATTGAAGGTAATGAGGCCGAGGCGCCAGCTCCAGCTCTGCTTAACATCATTCAATACAAAGTGAGACACACATGAAGGAGACGGCCCGAGCCCGGCCGGCCCCGCGGCGGCCCAGCCCGGCTCCCGCACCCCCGCGCCCCGCACCCAGCCCCGCAGCCGCCGCCCGGCCGGCTCCCTGCCGGCAGCAGCACGGATGCTCCCGGGACAGGCCTGTCTCCTGCGCTGCTGCATTTGGGAGAGTCACTCTGGATCTGACTGCTGCCAGGCTCCCAGAGTCCTCCTTTCGCTTTCCCTTGGAGACTCCCGTGTCAGTAAAATTCTCGGTGTGTTTATCGTCACTGTGCGCTTAAAGTCACGCGCTGAGCACCAAATCCCTCGGCCAGGGCCAGACGTCGTCCTGTCTCGAGGCAGGACAAGCTCAGCCCCAACCCCTTAACCTTCAGCCCTTCCCTGCAGACACCCTCTCTGCCACCGCAGCCTGTTCCCCGCAGCTCCCCGGGGTCGGGGTGCGTCTCCCCGGGAGGAGAGAGAGGATGCTGGCGGGGAGCTCCACCTGCCCTGCGGCTCTGCCGGAGCACGGTGCGGGTGGTTCGGTATCTCTAACCCTGTGCCCGGCCGGCACGCTCGCTGATCCCGGAGCAGAGCTCACACCGGCTTGAGGCGAGGGGTCTGCACTGGACACACTCAGCTGCGACTTCGCCTTGGATTCCTTAGGCACAGAGCCCCCTTGCAGCCTCGGCCGCCGGGGGGTCAGGGAGCCACCAGCACCGGGGCGGGCTTATTGAACCCTCCGTGAGATTGGGGCAGCTGGGGCCGGCGCGGGGTGAGAGCCGCGGGGCCGGCCGGAGCCCCGGCGGGGCGGCTGCGGGCGGGCTGCGCTCCCCGGGCTGGCGGCGGCTCAGCGCGGGCACCTCTTGCCCTCTGCCGGCAGAGCCGGCCCTAGCAGGGACAGCCGGGGCGAGGAACCTGTTCCCTGCTAGGTCAGGGCGAAAGGGCGCTGGGTGGAGGTAGGGGAGGACGCGCCTGCTACAGGTGTAGCGATGACTAATCCCATCGCCAGAAGAGTAAGAGCAGTGTGCGTACACCGGGGCTCACATCAGCATCTACCCCCAGCCACATCCTGCACACAGGAGTTAACATCCAGTATTCAGCCATCACCTTCTGAAACATCCATGTAAAGGTGTTACATGTCAGAATTTATAAACGGTACCTAAAAAGTCAAGCACCACCTATCAGATCTGAGTTATCAGGTGTCTAGAGATAAGGTATGGCAAATATTAGGAATTTGCTTTAGATCCCAAGCATGAGAAACCATTAGTTACATCCTGTCACAGCGTAATGCGCGCGCGGGGGAGGAGAGCAGGCACGGGACATGGCCAAAAAACCCTGGAAATTGAGCATCACTTTAGCAGGACAGAACATACAGGTCAAGTCATATTTCTTACCGAAAGCTGTAGTTTGGATATAGGACATGTAGCAAAACAGTCGTGTTTGCCAGTGAAACTGGAGCCTCTTTTGAATGAGCCTATTGCCTAAGCAAGAATCTCGGGCTCATATTTGCGCATGCATAACAGGCTGTCCATGAGTCTGTACACGAGTCTAGAGCCAGTTCCTTGGAGGACTTATCCCGACCCTTGCAGGACTTACACCTAGCAGTCAAACCCTGGGTGCTCTGCAAGGCCTGAGGGCTATGTGAGGCTGTTCTCCACTCTTGCAATGTCAGCAGCCCCTTCACAACAGCAGCTCTGAAAGCTTTTGATGCAGATAAAGAAACTCTCCAGAGATACATTACTTCGTATTAGTCAATATTTATTGCTCAAACTCTATTTTCTGAGTCGCATATTTCAGAGCCAAATGCCAGGGACGAGGCAGTCAGTGCAAGTCAGGAAAGCCTATACATGTTGTAACAAACTGGAGTCTCAGCTACCTAAATAGGCAGCACTCTGCCAGATTACACCAAGCTCCAGTTCTGACAGACATTTGCAAATACAGTAGAAAAAACTGAAGGCGTAGCTAGATCTCAGAGCAAGGACCAGCAGTTTCAAGAAGATGGATACATATCTTAATAAGATTTTAATCGTTCAGCCCCAGAAAGCTGGTGTTTGAAATAGAAGGCAGCAGGACATCTAAGCACAGATGTGCAATAAGAATAAAACCTTGATTCTCGCTTTACCATGAAAAGGAGAAGGGACAAAAGTATTTGTGAGAGGGGACATGAAGAGCTAAGCCAATAAAGGCTGTGGACTCGCTTAAATTCTAGCAGCATGGGATGGTGTGCTCCAAAGGGAGACTGTGGAGACTTCCCTGCCCTGGCTCTAGGGCAGGATCAGTAAGTACATCAGAGACAGCTTGTAATTGTGCTAACTGTAACTCAGAGTAATTGTAAAAAGGACAAATAACAGGGCAAGGGGAGCTGCAGTGAGCTTTGGCAAATATATAAGAAGCTGGAGGCATTCAATATCTGGGATCCCAGGAGGGGCAGCATCTGAAGACACAAGTCTACCACCTCTAGTGGGTTTAACCAGGGAGGATGAAGGTAGTGATACCCTCAGCTTTCTACCAGCCCTCCTTGAGGGACTCCCATCCTTGTGACAGGGACTGCAGATGGGCTCACCCATCCCTATCATTTGCATCCTGGCACTGAAGCACCCAAGGAACAGGTTTGAGCACCCTCTGACTGAGAGGATAATCTCAGGCAGAGGAGGAGGATACACAGCTTGTTGCCAGTAACACCTCAAGAAGCCACAAGGGGTTCATGTGTAGGAGCACTGTGAGATCAAAGGCAGATCAGACAGAGGAAAGGATGGGTGGAGAGAGCAGTGTTGGCAGAAAGTGATACCAAGTGCAACAGAAATTCAGATTCCTCACCATCTAGCCCTCAGAGGCAGCGAGGGGGCACGGGATCTGAGTTCAGAGAGCTGAGAGTCCTGGAAGGGGGAAGAAGTGCAGCCCCTATGTTTTCATAACCACAAGTGCAAGACATTAGAGTTACACAGGACAAGGCAAAACTGAGAAGCCTCAGAGTGAGAAAGCAGTCCTGATTATTCTCAAAGCACCTTTTGTAACGAAGAGTATTATATGGCAGAGTGGGATATTAAACTGAGGCCTTCCCCACAGGTTGCAAGGCAGTAGTGAAACGTGAGTGTTAAACACACTGGAGGTGGGGAGCAAGAGAGTGCTGCTCAGAGCCCCAGAGCTAGAGTGGCTGGGCAGCCACCCCCACAAGCCTTGCCCCCACCCCCCAGATTCACATCTCTGCACTGCAGAACAGAACTGGTGCTGCCTCTGCCAGGCTGCCACCCTCTTCCTCTGCCATACCTCCAGCATGCTGCTCTTCTACTCTTTTGTGCTCAACACTGTTACATGTTTAGGGAGGAATATTTTTTCTTCACTTAGATAGAAAGAAGTTAAAAAAGGAGAAAGTGAGTGTTGCCATCTGAGACCCAAAGGGAGCTTCAGAGATGGAGTTCCAGTGTACGAACAGCGGTGAAGAGACTAAACCATGGCCTTCAGCAAATATACCAGTCTGCCATAGACCAACAGGCTGGCCAACTGCTTTGTCTTACCTTTGTTGCCTTTGATGCTCATGGCAGTGCAGTGCTGACTGTGGCTGCTTCAGCCCTGTCTGGCACACCCCCCTCCTCCACCAGCACGTCTATGACCACCTCCTTTTTTAATCAATTCAATCATAACCTAGTTTTCGCTTTTATCTTCACTATTGAGTCCTAATGAAACAAAACTCTATCAGTCTCTCTAAAGACACATTCAGGCTGATATTAAGTGTGTCTCTTTAGGTCTGCATGGAGAGCCTGGCAGGAATATTGATAAAGCATAGAATGTCCTTTTCCCTCCTAAGGGCAGATTTTAAGCGCATCTCATTCTAACCGTGGGGTAACATAAGGGCTGGTATTAAGAGCCCAGTTAAGGGAAACTGCTGCTGAACACTTAGCAACTGAATGGCTGTTAGCATGATAGAAATCAGACACAACAATCTGCTGTTAACCCTAGATACATGCATTTCTAAATAAATACAGGTAATATTCATCTGAATTGCATTCTCATGAATAAAACTGGACTCAAGCTCTGTGCCAAAGGAAGGTACATGCCCTGTGAGATGCTGTTTTCAGAGCAGGGCTGGCAGAGGGGGACACTGGCAGCAGCTTTGTCCCTGTGCCACATCCAGCCAGGACCATTTCATTTAGCCCAATCTCTTTGCCTTTCCCAAAACCCTCAGGTTAAAACAACGTTGACTAATTTGTGACACAAATGCCAACGGAAACACTTCCATTTTCAGTAGCAGGAGGTAACACTTGATTCAGGTCTGAGCAGCCTGGTGCAGGATTTCTCTGCTTGTCCACTGGCAACTCTGCCTGTCCAAATGGCGAGGACCTGAGAATAACTACTCACCAGCTTCACTGGGCTGCTGGGCACCCATTTACATCTCTGCTCTTCACATATAGTCAGAACCAAAGTTGCTCAAGATGATCCCTACTAACATGCTCTTCAAGCCTCTCCCCAAAAACTGAAGTTCCCTTTACCCCTGTCGCTCATATTTTTTTTCACTGTATTTACACATGAAGATAGAAATCAGCAACAGCAAGAAGAGCTGAGCTGTTGAACGAAGTGAAGTGGAGTGAAAACTGGCCAAAAGGAGAGGAGTCCAAGAAGCTAGCAAGGAAGGAGGATGAGAAATGGGCCACCCGAGTGAAGAGGAGTGAGCGGATCTGAGCACAAACCCCGCGGTGAGAGAAGCTGGTCCTGGCACTCTGCTGAAGGAACAAGGGGTGACGTGCCAGGAAAAAGAGATGTGGTAATGAAGGCTAAGGACATGCTGACTGACAGGCACTGGCACTGCCAAACACCCATGTGTGAAAAATTGTCCTCACTGTCCCCTCTACTGGTTTGCAACTTGACAAGCCTAGGAGCCCAGCTGGCACTGAGGAGGTGCTTGGAAAAACTGGGGACAAGGAGTAGGTACAGGGGCAGCACAAAGATGAGGTGCACCTGAAATCTGAGGAGCAGATATTTGGCAGGAGGACAGAAGCCTTCAGGGACACTGTGTAGGACAGTGCTGTCAGGATCCCTCTCTCAGCTGCGAGGGCCCCTCTACATCCATCTTGGCAAATCTGCAACAGCACTCACACTTTCATTCCTAAAATCTGGTACCTTGCTCCAGAAACAGATCATTATTTCCAGCATGCCAAGCTCAGAATTTTTCACTGTACCCAGAAAACAGTTCTCCCCATGGCCTACTCCATCCCTGACTGTCCTGCAGGAACACTTCGGTGAGGAATATCTCACCGTGGCTGACTGATTTCAATGATGTAATTAGGAAAGCACAAATGACGTGGCTTTTTGAGAAGGCATGCTCCTTCCCTCTTTGCTGGCACATCTGGAGCAGTCCTCAGTATATTTGTGTCAGAGATTTACTTCATTTGTGTTGAAAGAAGGGGTTGTCAGAAATCTGAAAATGGAGCCAGGGTCCTACCTTAATCCTTAAAACTACACAGCTGCCTCAGGCTCCCTCACACAGATTGCTTAAATATGTGGTGGTATGCAATGACTTACAACCATCAACCAGCAGGGACTGGCAGATAGTGTGTCAGGAGATACCTTCAGCTTATAAAGCGTGTTTCTTCTAGAAGATCCCTAAATCCCAGTATTAAAAACAGTCCGCAAAAATGATTAATTCTCATGGTATTTGATTAAAAGACCTGCATTTTCTCGACTGTGGTACATGTGATGATCCTGAATAGAAATGCACATGCCAATTCTGAAGCAAGAGAAATAGATGTTAATTGATTTTCTATAAATTGGGAAATACATAATTCTGTCACCAGCCCCCATGGCTCTTATCACAATATTAAACTTCACTGGACCATTACCAAAAACAATCCTACAGCTGATTCAGAAAGCAGAATAACTCATTCACGAGCTTCTTATTTCCTCCAAGCTCAATGATTAAGACTGGGATCCTTCAGAGGAATTTAGTGGTGCTAAGCTCTCATTTGGCAGAGAAGCACTCATATATTACCACAGGGTGATGGTTACAAACCAGGCCTGAACGCAGTGGACACGGGAAGCAGAGCAAGTTGTCAGTAAAAGCCGTGCAGCACCTACAGCCAGAGTGAGTCTGTGAATTTGCACACCCAGCAGTTAACACTCATTCAAGTATCCCCACTGGAAAAAAATCACACTTCAACAGATGGTTTTCCCTCAGCAGAAGGCAGTGTCCTGTGGACAGTGCTCCCCTGCAGGGGTCCAGTCGACCTCCACACAAAAGACCTCTTCGCCTGGCTTTCCCTTGAACAGTGCCCTTGAACAGAAAAATCTTTAGGAAATACTAGGTATACCCCTGTAGAAATCATCAGAGACCATCCTGTTTGACCCTTTAAGAACAGATGAAAGGAACAGAAATTAACCATATTTCTCAATCGATCTTCAGAAGTATTCAATTATGCAAAGGGCTGCCCTACTCTGTGCTAGACTCTTGCCCCAGTGCATAAAATAACGTGTGAGACTTGTTCAGCATCCAAAACTGAAGTCATCAAGTTCTACAGATGTTGAAATTCATGTATAATCATCCAGAAATGACAAGGAAAGAGCTGCAGGCAAAAAAGTATCATGGCGTACATAATCACTTCAGAACCAAAGAGAAATAAAAGTAACAGTTGACTAAAACAAACCAACATAGTGCAGTCAGAGCTGCTTATTCCTTGTCCTACCTGCCAAGGACACAAAAATACTCATGCTGCTTGCAACAGTCCTGTATATATTTGAAAATTTGCATATTGCATATTCCCCTCTTTCACCCTTAGGCTGCCCCAGGCTAAGCTACCTCTGGTTTTTCAGCCCTCTCTGTCACATCATGTTTTGGAGATCACTGTCCTTTCCAAAGTGCAGTCTACAAATACAGACTCCACACTACACCTCAGACCATCCTTGCCTGATTTTGCAGACTGGGACATAGCATATACCTCTGAATTTGCTGCTTTTCTGCAGCAGCAACACACTGCGACATATCCTGAGCTGATCTCCAATAGGAAGACGTTAATCTCCCTGTTGCAAATTTTGAGGCTACTCCAGAGGACTAGCTAAGGCAGTCCAGATTTCAATGCAGGAGGTAACTGCTGGCTAGGAAGGGAGTTTGGGAAAGCTGGCATCAGACAAGGTGTGTCTGACAGATACACTGCCGGTACCACTTTCAGCTTGTGAGACCCAGATGGGCTCTCAGACCCCTTCCAAAGGGCAGCTCCACAGCAGCTCCACCCCAGCTGTGTTCCTGCAGTGGGCTCTCCTCTGTGCACACTTGTTCTTTTCACCAACAAGTTTCACCCCATGTTTTTTCAGAAAAAAGGCTTTTCACTTTCTGTACACTTCCACCTTGTGAAAGAAGAGATCACATTGTAGCCAGCATCACCTCTTACTGCTTTTTCTTTCCTTGGTCCATTGTTGCTGGAACAACTTTTTTTGGCATTCTTGGGACTTGTATTTAAATTATTATTTAAAGGAATCACCAGTTCCGCTTAACTCCCTTTTCCTTCAGGCTTCCTCCCTGAAATTACCTACTAATTCTGATTTTACTCAAGACTTTTGTCTATAGTTTGCTCTTCTCTCACTTTGTATTCCTGAACAGTAAATACATTACCTTTTATCTTCATAGTCAACCTGTTTTGTTTTACTGGTTAGACTCAAACCTAGAATTTACCTTTTAAAATTACTTTTTATATATATAAAGAAGGTGAAAAAAATCATTTTCCATCTCATTCACATAGGTAGGAATAGACACATATATTTATGAAACTCATTATGGCAACAAGTGCTGGAATTTCTCACCAGTCTGCATCCCACTCATCCTTTCCCAGCAGATGTACAGATGATTATAGCCCTCCGTGACCGCCCGTCACGCTCTGTGCTTTGGATGACATTGCTGGATGCTGAAAGGCTGCCTGGTCCACCTGATTTTCCTACCACAGAAGCCTGCAGCAACATGTGCAGCCATAGTGCTCCTTCTTTCCCTGTCATCCCCACTGACAGAGGCAGTAATTCCTGGGAAAGCCTTTGCCTCTTCTTTAGTGCAACAGCCACAGATCACGCAGCAGTTGGAGGTGTGTCGTGTTTCCTTCTGCACCGATGGTGTTCGGTCTCCACTTCGTGTTTGGGCAAGGATCTAGTCAATCTTTCCTACTAAGGAACAAGTGACTGACTTCCCTTTCCACAACAGCATTCCCTCTCTCATTAGCAACGTTGCTGCAAACATTCAGCTTCCCACCTTTTGCATTTTCAGGCCTCTGCATCCGCTCTATCAGTGCCTGTGGAATGATGACCCTTTCTTCACCTGACTTTTCCTCACTGAGCTCTTGCAGTCTGCTTCTGCAGAAGTTTCCCCAGAACTATTCTCCACCCTGGAGGATGTTGTTCTCCTCACCCTCACCAGGAGAAAAATGTGGAGTTCAGTCCTTGGCAACCCAGCCCAGGATCCAGGCTGAAACACATTTGTGGTGTTTGTGGTGACCATGTGGGCCTGACCCTCACAGGTCAGGGTATGTCTGGGTTCCATCAGCACTGTTCCGTCATTCCTGCCTTTCAGACTGTGCTCCAGCCCAGCTGTTGGCCATGTGAAATTCTCCCTTGTTACCCTCTATTCACTCACAGATGCTGGGGCTGGAGGTTCACAGGCTCTTTCCCAGCCCATCTGCCTCCTGCTCTCTTATTAGGTTGCAAAAAGAGGACAGAGATGCTACTTCTCATTAAACTGATGTAGCTGGGGAAGCAGCAGCAGATGGCTCTGGCTGGAGGGATTATGTGGCTGTGCTGGGATTCCCTATAAATTTATCTCAGTCAGACCAGTTTTCTCATGATCTGGAAAGGCTAAATGAGAAAGACTTCTAAAGCAGGTGAGGAGGAGGAGGAGCGGCATTAGAGTCACAACAAATCCCTTTCATTATCTTCTGAACAAGGGTATTGCTTCTGGCTGCTAGTGCAGCTTGTCTCACAACAACAGAAATTGGGCTGGCTGCACCAATTCTAGACATCAGCTCTTTTCACTGCAAGATTGCCTTGTCAGAAGGAGAGCCGAGATTCACCTAGGTGAGCGGGTGTCTCCTCTAAGTAGGCACCTGCATTGTGTAAGAGAAGCCCAGCATTTGAGTGACCTGCTTTTTCCTCAGTGTGCATAGATACCATTGGCTTTGTTAGCTGTTAGTACGTGTGCTAGGCTTCAAAAACCCTAATATTCAAAAGGAGTCAGGTAAAAGTTTTCAGCTGTGTTATTTTAGCTATTTTTCTTACCATTTATCTTCAGTATCTCTGAAAGCATAATGAGGTTGGTTCTTTCTGTGTTGAACATTATGAAAGAGATGGTAACTCTGTCCTCCTATTTTTTTACAGTCTATTCTCCAGACAGCTTACGTTTTAACGTACCACAGGCCACCAAGTTTCTCCAGTCTCAGAAGGGCTGGGTTAAGATCAGGGTTATACTTCCCTAGCCCAAATGTGGACAGGTGGCTACCAAAACAGGACCATTTCCAAAGTTTATCGGTTGGTGCCTTAAATTCTTTTCCAAAGAATCAGGAATAAATAACTCAAGTTTGCATCTCCTCTCGATATTGAAAGAAGTGTTCCTATGTATGTAAGTCAAGAGCTTTCTGCAAGCCTACATATTTTTTGACATCTCCAGAAACACATTGGGGTTTGCTTTTTTTTTTTTTTTAAACTTGTAACATTTTGCAGTGGCCATCTGCACCATGGTACTTCAACTGCAGGACCCGGGAAAGGCTGAGCCCTCTGAGGCAGGGATTGCTGGAGAGTGGAGGTCTGATAGGAAGGGGAAGCAAGTTTGTAGAGTTGTCACTGATGGGTAACTTAGATAAAGCAGTGTAGGCATGGGGGGATCAGCATGCCTAGGTTAGAAAATCTATCCCAAAATTCATTATTCAGATGCATGCAAATGATAGAGGGAATTTTAGACAAGCTAATTCACCTAATATACTAAATTGTTGCAGATAGAGGTTCAAACTGATTAATAATCAAGCTAAGATACCTAGTTTCCTCTTCCTTTTCTCAGTACTTCTACTGGCTGTCAGTGCATCTTGTTTTATAACATACTGGCTGTGAAGTGTGAGGGTTATTTCCTAGTTTCTGAAATGCTCCAAATACTTTTTGGGACTCAGAAGCAATTATTTCCTATTCTCAACTAAAATTATGAGGGCCATTCCCATAATTTCTCCCAAATCTAGGTGAGTTTTCACTCAGCCTGAGCACTGATCAACTGTTGGCACAACCCAAACCCACAGAAGACATTGTGACCCTTTCAGCTGTGGGGCTACATTTGACCCATGAATGAGCAAGTAAGGGACAGGATCTCCACCCAGGTCACACCCAGGGAAATGTATTCTTAATGTGAGATATGGGTTTGTAGTACAGAGGAAGTATTTTGGCAGAGAAACCAGCCTGTGTCCAAGCATATTTGGGAAGTCAAATATACAGGAGCCAAGTCTCAGTTCTCACATTAAAATTAATCAATTAGGTTCTTAATCATCTCATTGCAACATTATGTTTATGCTGCCAAGCTGGGCTGGTCAAGAGAATTTGGTTTCTCTCCAGTATACCCCAGGACTAGCATAACAGGCTAGAAAATCCCACATCTTGTGGGAGCTGCCAGGGCCTCTTCCTTTGTGAAGACAGAAAGATGACAAATCAGGGCAGAGAGCAGAGCAAAGAGAACGGGCAGTCACAGCATTCCCATTCTCTTGTCCAAACTGTCTGCCTCCCAGATTGCAAAGGCCAAAAATAAAATGAACTTATGCAACCCTATAAGAAGCAAGGGACTCTTAGGCAGAAGTGCAGAGGGGAGCTGGTGTCATGGAGCAATGAGCTGTGCTAAATGAGAAGATGCATCCAGGGAAACAAAGCAGACTGGCGAGGTACAAGGGGACTATCTTGCTTTACACTCAGTATGTATATTAATCAAAAACACTTTCAAAAGCATGTATTAACCTTCCTTCAAGAAACAAGAAAGCCCCACATGACTACTCTCCCCCATGAATAGAAGCACCTTGTGAAAATGTCTCTGGGAGTCACAGCCTGCAGTCCCCCTCTCACCAGCTTTGCACTGGGAATGCACCTCCAGCAAGTGCCAGCAGGAGCCAGGGCCTCCCCAGCAGAGGCTGAGCACTGCCACACTCTGCTTCCAAGTTCTAGGTTCTAAGCACCTAACAATTCGAGTTCTCAATGCACAGAATGTTTTTGGCACAGGCCTTTTGCCACTGTCAAAGGCAGTATTGTGTGAATTATCACTGTAAGCATTGATTTTAAAAAATTAAATAAACCTGATTGCAAAATTATGCCAAAGGAAGGAGAGATTTTCTTTCTTAGGTCGTGTTGCTATGAGTAGAGCTCTTATTGAAAAAAAACATTTGGAAGAAAGTAGCTTTGGAGCATGACCCTGGAAGTTCCAAACTAGCATCACCTCTCCTCAAAGCTGAGCAATAAGCCGTAGCCTTAGTAAACAGCACTTTGATCAAAAGCTATTTCTGTGTCTCTAGGTACCCTCAACCCCCTGGTGTATTCTCTCATGGTCAGAAACTGTTAGCTTCACATCACTGTTTTTTGGCATGGCACCTCTGTAAAGAAACAGGTTGCAGCTGTACCCAAGCATTTGGCTTAGCTCAGCGCAGCAGGAGATGCTGGAAGCAGGGGGTTAACATGTTGGAGTAACCACAGCCTTTCAACTTCCCCTTGCAGCCAAACTCAGAACCTGCCAAGTGCTTCGTTCCAATAAAAAGCAACTCACACAATCTGTAAGCGCAATAAAATAGCTGTTAACAATTCTGTAACTCTCTCTCTTTTAGCTTGTAAAAGCCTGAAGGTCAGCTGGAAGTCAAGCTGCATTTCTTTGGAAAGAGGGCAGGCCACTCCCGGGTGACCTGTTCCTGTCCTTTTGCCTCCTCCTCTGGGGTTTCTGAAGGGCAAGCACTGTGTCTGGAGGGGGTCTTCTGCCTTATCCGCTCTACAGGGGAGCAAACAGAGCAGAAGGGTGTGGCCAAAGGGGAGCAGGTACCAAAGGACCTTGCCACTCCAGGGCAGCTCAGATCTGCCTTTCATCAGCAGCAACACTGAGTGAACATCTCCGTTTGGTTGTTTAGGGGGAACAAGCTGATGTTTCCCCTTCTCTGGACTTGACACTACAGACTCTCAGGACCTTGGAGTGAAAAGAGAAGCAGTTTCAGACCCTGTCCCTTTAGGAAGGAGCAAGTCTTGAAATCACCTGGTGACCTCCAGGCTGCTGAGGTTTGGGGCTAGGTGTGCAAACCCAAACACAGTGCTCCTGCGGTCACTTATTGAAATTTAGGGTCACCGATCAAGGGACCAGAGCAGCTCTGCTGCATTTAAGAGTGGGGAAGGGGGACGGGTGCAGAGGAAGAACAAGGGTAAGGGAGGCAGAAAAGAATCATCACCACTCCCTCATCACAGGACACTTCATTTCTAGTTTGGCAAATCAAGTGAATTTACTTGTCATCTCCAGGGTCAAAAGCCTCCTCATTTAATCACTGAGATTTGGAGGGACAGAATGTGCCAGCACTTAGAGTAAAAACAACCAATATGAAAACAATGTTTTCCCCAGTAATTTCCCAGTTGTGTCCCCAAGTCTGTAAAATTCTTGAAAGAAAGAACATCCAGACAGGCCAGACAGAAGGCTGAGCCACACTGCTGGAGCAGCCCTGGTGAAAGCTGCAGTCATTGCAAAATGGCATAATCCACTTCAGTTAATTACCAGTTGTGAGAGCAAAGCCTTCATGGCTGGATCCTTTTATTGTTTTAGCAAATGCTGTGTTATTACACTTATATAATATTTCACATTAAAACTCTGATTATTTCAGCTAAGAAAGGAGGGACTCAAAGGGAAAAAATGAAGTGCACTAACCTGCGAAACCAGTTCAAACACAGGCTTAAAGATCAAGCATTTTTTCCAGGATGACATAGGAATACTCAAATCACTGCTCTTCCTAACAGGCTTTTGCTTGCCATTACTTTTACAGTAGCTGAGGCCAGGGTCTTCAGGGGCAGATTTGGATAAGCACTGCGAGGGAGGAGGAAAGGTGAGGCTGAACACCATCAGCAGGCTGAGTATTGCCCTCTCCTCCAGGTGCTGCGAGCCCATGTGCACAGAGGAGATCCTAAGGTATAGACATATCTGCAACACTCACACAGACCAAGTGCCAACCTTCTAAATTTACTTTTTAAAATTCCTTTGGAAATTCCATTCACCAAAACACCTTTGGCAAAAAGATACAACAGCTGCTTAGATAACAGTAAGATGCACCAAAATAATGATGAAACACATTCAGTTTTTCACCCTGCCTGGAGTCTTCTGTCCAGATTTAATGGGGGAAAAATCTGGGTCCCTTGGGGATTTGATTACAGGGAACCAGATGTAGCACTGGAAGAAGACAGAGCTTTTCCAGAGGGAGCTGGTGGGATTTGTGCCTGGTGGAGAGCTACAAAAGTTCAAACCGGCCTCGAAACTATCTCTGTTCTGCACTCTCGTCTGGGAAACATCATGGAGATACGGTTAAGGTGTGGGTGGTCAAGAGCTAGGGAAACAGCACATAAATCCAGAAAACAGCCCCCGGGATGTGCCACGAAAGGCTGGCATCCCATCTCCTTCATCCGCCAGTGTGTGCCTCCCCCCGCGCTGCTGCTGCCGCCGCTGTGGGGAAAACCGCCGGATGAGGTGGGTTTTGTCCCGAGCCCGGCGGGACCCCCGCAGCCCGTGCTGGGGCAGCGCGGGGCGGAGGGAGGCGGGGGCGGCGGGGGCG
>VXBT01016242.1:0-13767 GCA_013400235.1 Oriolus oriolus | reverse complement strand
AATTTGCAATGTAATTATTTATGACACTGGCAGAGCCGTATATTTTCAAGGATTATTTGAAAATTTTAAATGGAATGGCCACTACACCATGAAACCAAGTGACTGCATAAAGATTGCTTTTAGATGCCTTAGCCATGTCTCTCATTCTTTGGTTAAAATATAAATTTACTGCTGAATTTTTGTAGTTTGCAGTGTTTGATTTTGGAAGAAAACGTAGCATCTCCATAATTCAGGAGAGTGCACTCACTAGTAAAGGACCTTGCAAAACCAGCCCTTCTAAAATGAATATTTTAGATACACAATGAAAAAAATTTTTAAATTTTTAGTGTAAGCAATTGCACTTGCAATCAAAGTTCCACTGTAAAATTATTTTTATCCAATTGGATAAAATATATATCATGTAAGCCATAAAAACACTTCAAATTTGAAATAACAAATACTTCCACAATATTGCTTATAAGACATACAGAGAATCAAGTTAGTAAAAACAGTTGTCCAAAAATTCAAAAATCAAAGGTTGTTAGTAATTTTCAGACAATTCACAAACATAGAATGGGAAAATAAAAACAAAAAAATTATATATATCTTCAAAGACTGAGCTTAGCCTGCAGCAGAAAAGCAACAGATTTGACTCTGTCTTAGGAGCAAGTTTCATAAATTCATACCTTAACTGGTTCTGCTATAACTATAGTGTTGTTCTGCTATAACTATAGCTTAGAAATGTCATTGGATGCATAACTGTGTAATTAGCATTGAAAGTTAAATATCTTACCATTATTATAACACTAAAATTTTAAAAATCTGAAAACTGAGCATATTCAAGATAGAAATATTATCCTTAGAATCTCACAGACAAAGCTATGCTTACCAATTAGCAAAAAATCTGCATTACCTTACTTTTTATTTCAAGTATTAATCAAAATGCCCACATGTGAAAAACCTCTTCACTTCAGTAAAACTACCCGCATACTTCAGCTGATGTTTTTATAGAACATTCGTTTGTCATTCCAAAGCTCCCCAGTCAAATGTTGGAATGCTACCAAAACAGTTCCAAATGTCAGTATATTCTCCAAATTTTGACAATTATTTCAAAATGGTACTTGACTCATTTTTAACCTATTTTTAGAGGGAAAGTTCTCATGATGTATCATGACCTTGAATTCTCTTTGAGCTACCCATAGAAAATAAATAATTCTCTGCTTTAACCCCGATAGGTTAGACCATGAGGTTAAAACCCAGAAATGAGTCTTTGAAGATGCTACCTCTTTCCCCAGTAGTCCCTCTCCCTTTTCCCTCATTCCACCCTGTAGATTGGTTATGTAGTCATAATATGATACACATTAAATTTCCTTTTTGTACAATACTGAATAATACTGTAATCCAGCATAGAAACTTCAGAAAGACCTCAGATTAGAAAGTTAAAGCAGTTTGGCTAATATTTTCCGAATATAATTACCTGTTCTGAAAGTGAATGCAGTGTACAGCTGAAGACAGCTTGCTTGCCATAGCACACTTCACCTGCATCGTTTCCCTCCCAGCGATGCTATCAACACAAAATGTTAAGTATTCCAATGGCCATTTCAAATTATCTGTTTTCTTTTATCATTTTAAATGTTAATAGCACTTCAAAACCTGTATTCTTCAAATTGTCCACTGCAAAAACTTCAATTTAATGGAGATAATAATTAATAATGAATTTATAATGTAATTAGGGCTTGGAGGACCTAATTAAAATTGGGTGCCATTAAGTTCATCATTATCTTGTCAAAATACACAATGAAATGAAATTAAATTCCCTTCCTTCTGGCCATTTTTCTAAAAGACAGGTTTTTAAAGGTCATCCAAAATTTGAAGGACAATTGGGTTTCATCATATCATTAATGGTCTAAAAGAGATCTGAGAAAAATTTTCCCCCCCTTTCTCCCCTTTATGTTATCCTCGCAATAAAGTTAATAGATTGTAGAAATATCCACTTTTTTAAAGAGGTGTGCGAGAAAAAAATTTTCTCATTTCTGAAGGAGCAACTGGCACAGTACTGGTCTCCCACCCAAACAAAGCACAGACGACTGTGCAAAGCAAAGGCAGCTACAGCAGCAGGTGTCAGGAGAGGAGCTTTCCTGTTTACTGTTCTGTGAAGGGTTGGGTGTGGAACAGACATCTGGGAAAAGTGAAAAACACCGTCCCACACAACATCTTTTCCTTGTTGTGAGCCTACGTTATGAGTTACGTAAGACAACCGTCCATATTAAAAAGAACATTGCAAATCTGTTATCACAACCCTGTTGGAGTCAACAGTCAAGTAATTCCTCTGGTTTACATCTCAATGCAGTCCCAAAAATGCTGCATTGCTCCACTTCTGGAGATGGCTAGGAGTTGGGATAAAGGATCCAGAGGCAAATACTTCACTCATGCCTAAACCCGGCACTGCTGTCAGAAAATAGCGCATAAAAGCGCGATGTGAGAAAGAGGCAGTAAGGTAAGTCTGCGGAATACAGCTCGGAAAATTCCTAGAATTACAGCCTTGAGATAAGGAATATTCTCAGAAAGGAATATTTTGGGATGAATGCTCCCTAAAAGGCACTAGGCACCATGAAAACAAACCAACCAAAACACAATCTTCTTCTGTGTCTGAATAAACAGGGATAAATTGATGAGCTCTCCCAAGACAGCACCTCAAGCTTTAAGCATTCTTCTATCCAGAAAACTCACAGGAGCAGGCAAGGCAAGTGCTCTCCAACTGGCTTTTCAGTGAAGTGCTATCAAATATTTCCAGTGATAATGCTGATTAAATCTCCATGTACAAATGTATCCCAGAAGAGAAGTTCATTAAATAGTTGGTCCTGATGAGGACCAGTACAATTGGTGTGTAGTTGTAGTCTGGACTTCTCTAAGGACTGACTGCATAAAGCAATGGCAGTAGCAAGGCTAAAGGAGCAGGTTTCTCCAGTCCATTATCCTCTCAGCCATGCTATTCCAACCACTTATAAACCTGATTATGGAAACATCCAGATCATATATGCTTTCTTGCTTTGCTTAAGCAAAATAGTGATTTGCTTAACTTCCTGAACTCAGAAATAACTGTACCAACACAACTGAAGAGGTAGTAAAAAAAGGTGCAAGGGTAAGAGGGGCTGATGTGAAGGGAGATGGTGCATATGAATGACTTGAGATGTTTTTACTACTGAACACATCACTCTATCTAAGCATACCCTCAAAATTTGGGGTCACAGGAAAAGTAAAAGTTACAGCGAAAAGTTGCTGTAAAAGTCATTATGCATAAAGGAAGGCAGCAGGAGAGTAACAGAGGTCAGATTTAATTTAAGCAATGCAATAAACCAAATCTAGAATAAAAATATGACTCTCCCCTGCTGGGAGAATCAACTTCTAATCCCAAACCATTCTTTTCAATCCTGCATTTCAAAAGGAATTTTCATATGCATTTAAAATCTAATCGCAGAGTATTCTTCACTCCAGATTTAGTGTATTTGAAAATAAAAAAAACACCCCTGAAAGAGTGGCTGAGGAAAGTATGATCAGCAGGAAGTAGGGAAAAGACTATCTCAAGAAATGAGGGGAATCAGAGGTAGAGGTGTGCAGAATAAAGACCATAAACCCAGAACAGTAAAAACACTAATTTCAATGATAGTATTTGAAAAGCATAAAAGGTGCAAGATTAGGAATGTGCAGGCAATTTCTGTCTGCCTGTAATTTTTTGACTCATTAGAAACCTCCAGTAATGTGGTAGGTGTCACGTCAGGAGGGCAGCTGGCAAAGAGAAGGCTGACTAGAGTCATGAGGATAACTTTAAAAACACGATTCATGAGGCTTAAGAGATACATTAGCATTCTGACTCTGCCCTACTCCTGCACAGAATGAAAGATTTGTTTGAGAGACTGAGTGTGTTATAAATTCTTTGGCTGCTGTAAGGATATCTACCTTCTTAAAAGGTGTTTGTTTTGCTTAAAACTCATTAGAATTAAGTAAGAAACTGACTATTAGCCCTTAATCTGAATAGCGTGTAAAATATTTCGTCACACATGATTGGGTCATTTTATTGTCATGTCAGCTTGTGAAAGAATATTTCAAAACATTCTGAGGTGTCACTGCAGCAAAGAGAGCCTTCCATTTTATACACTCAACTCGTAAATACCTCAGCTTCATCTCTTTTCTCAAATATTGTAGTGTGTAAAGGTAAATGGTAGGGGAGAAACTCAAATTTAAGAGGTGTCATTAAAGCAGTTACAGGATTTGTCAATACTTGTGTTGAGCTTCTTGAGCATGAAATACTGTACTGGTGAGGCACTGTAGAAGATTGGCAATTCAGGCTACCAGACAGAAAGCAGCAGAATTTTATTAATGTTGCTGGACTCCTAGGAATTTCACTCTCTCCACCAACTTGATGGGGTTTTTTTTATGCTTCCTTCCCTTCCACCAAAGGAAAAGCTGCATTAAAGACTTACACTCAGTTTTATAACTTAACCCTACCTACAAACTATACATCAATACAGAACTAATTGTGCCTAAAATTTAAATTCTATTGCACTGCTACATAAAAATACAAAATGCTCCAGAGGTATAATGGCTGGTGCTGAGTTCAATCCAGTAAGGGCTGCCCAAGGCAAGTCACAGAATGCAATTACCTCTCACATACTCAGACTACTTTCTTTCACAACATTATTTTTATTATGCAAATGTATAAATCTAATTTTAATCCGCAAGACCATCTAGAATATTAAAGCAGTACTCATGTCTTACCTTCACTAAGTGTAATCAAAGATATTTAAAAATTTAGTTTGGAAGAATTATTCTAGTGCAAGAAAGAGCTAAATATTGCCCTCAACCTAGATTACAAAGTAGATATTAGAGGAAAGAAAAAAAAAAGCTTTGATCCAATATGCTCACTTGCTCTCTTTTTCTTCCCCTTTCCTCCTGGAGCAAGAGGTATTTATTGTCAAGATGAAGGTAATGTGGAAACAGAACTATGGACAGGGAGAAGTCCCTGTTTCAATACGGGGCAGAAGTGCTGAATATTCATTGCCCTGCAACCTGTGCGTTCATTTTGATGACTGCAGTGCTGCATTCTGACTAGCAGCATTTATACTCACCCTGCACAGCTGTGACTGATGATGGGAAGTGCTGAAACAATGAGTGAGACAGACTGGCTGTGTCAGCAAGAAACCAGAGCAGAGTAACAGCCTCTGCAGGAAAGTGCTGGGATAAAAGGACAAAAAGGAAAGTGCCACTCACAATCAAGTGGGATGTGGAACTGAAGAGACTACTGCTTTGATCTGGCAACCCTCTGCATGATCCTATGATTTTTTATGACCTGCCTGGGGAGAGAGTTTATTCCAGTGCCAAATGGACCTGCTCCTTCAGCAGCAACAAGGGATTCTCAGAGCCTCTTCTATCAAGCCTATACCCTTGACTGGTGAAAAGACACCATGGATAAGAACTGCTAGCCTAATAATCCCTGCTGAATATTAACAGGTTTTAATGAACCTGTACAAAATGCACTCTGATCTTCTGGCTGTTATTTTGGGTTCTCTGGTGCAGAACTGCTATATATGTGCAAGGAAATAACTGGTACAATTCAAATTTCAAGACCACCGGGAAAATGAAAGGACAGAAATTTAACACCTGCTGTTTGAGCTGAAATACTGAGGAATCCATTTTTCAAAATTAAATAGAAAAAAAACAATCTTCAAAAAATGGCTGTGATAATTCCAGGAAGGACACGCAAATACAAAGTGCTGTGGCCCTCATGCAAGAAGTCATCCTTTCTTTTCCTGCAAAGAATTTGTTCTGAATATTTTCTGAATTTTAAAGGGGTGTCCAAATCCTTCTGCATTGCTACTAGCTATTGACATAGCTAGCTTTTGTCTGGATTAGGTTGGCAGATTTACAAAGTCTTTCCCCAGATTACCTTATATTCTCCAACCTTGTTTATTAAACTAATGCTAATACCTCAGATTCTCACTGTTACCAACTGATAACTTGATACAAATAAACAGGGTTCTCCTCTCAAATCTCAGCACATGTAAAAGATAGTTTAAAGTTTAAAAACCTGAACATAAATAGTTACACAAAACATACTGTCATTTACTAGTTCAAATGTGGATATACTTCAGATTAAATGGTTCTTGAAAAAAAAACTACACAAAGATCAATGACTGAAATACATATATAACTAATATATCTTTATGTTTTGTGACTATTTTTCTAATAACACTGTGAATAAAAGAATTACACTGAATTTTTAATTCCATATTTTTCCTATATTTTACACTGCAAATTAACAAAACTTTAATATATTTCCTGGTCTATAATATTCTTTTTTGCTTCCATCAGATATACCTCTTTAGGCTTGTATCTTCCTACATTATTTCACAGAAAATGTAATAAATGGTAATAAAATATCCGTCAAACTATACTGACAAGCAGAAAGGGACTAAAGCATTTTGCAGTATATCCTGTATAACATATATCTCTTGATCCCTAACTCTAATGGAAGAGCTAGCAAATGAAAGCTGGTACCCCATTCCATTAATATGCTTTACGTAGCTACTTTCCTTATTTCTTCTTGTCCCAAACCTTACAACCTCACGTAGGAAAGAATCTTTCCCAACATGCTTATGGAACATGAAATTCATTAGAACTAGGATTTTTATCCTTTTGTCTACTTCCCTGTAGACTTCTGTAGTCATCTCACTCCCTTCCTCTTCATTTGGTTTGGAAAATCTTCTCCACTGCAAGGACTGCTATGCTTTTCAACTTCCCTACCCTTTCTTATGGCACTTTATATCATCTTTATTGTTTTATTGTTTTTAGTTGTTAAACTTCCTCAGTCAAAGAGGGCGGGCGTAGGGTAACTGCAAAATACAGAAAACTCATAAAATGCTGTAAATCCTTGTAAACTGAAAACAATGTAATTTACCTTGTGCTATGTTATGGCATATCTGATCTCTGGCCTAATCCTATAAACATTTAATCGGGTCAGCTCTAGATATATCATCCCAGTGGCTTAACTACAAGATTTCTGGTAAAGAAAAGCCACTTCTAAGAAGCATTTTTTGGAAATACATCTCAGATACAGCTTTAGACATGAAAAGATACCATGAAGTGAAAAAATCAAAGACTTAGGAATTTTAAGGTCACCTTGGAGCATTAGAGGCAGTATGCTTGCTGAAATAATTAAAGTAAGAAAATGTGAAAATTTGTTTCTACTGCCATCTTTTAGAAAAAAAATACATTTTGAGAAGAGGGTCATAGTGGTTACTAAATATTAATAGTAACCTAATACTGGTGGGTTTACTGGTCAATACAACACAGAGCATGACAGCTGACTTGGACCTAGAACTATAAATATCCCTTCTTTTCCAACACAAAAATGATGCAGATCCATCCTGATATTCTCTTGGCACTACCATCAAATCCCTAAAGATCCTTTCTTTTCTAGGCAAGAGTTTATTATTCTGTTATGCCATTGGTCTGAATATGGGTAAAAACAGATGATAAAAACTAGAGGTGTATGGATCCTCTGTGAAGTGCTCATTTCAGTGAGGGTCCTCAGAGAATCGTAATAAACTCCTTGGGTCATCTAATAACAAAGATCTGAGAAGATTGTTCTCTCCCTTTTCAAGCAATGAAAGTGCATCTGAGTCCTAAGCCACATGCTACAGAAAAGGTAAACATGAGCTCTTAGCTGCAAAAAATGTACTATTAAGGATATTTAAATTTGCAGAAATGAAGGTCGTTATCCTGGAAAAAAGCAGGTATTTCAGCTTTGTATACAACAGCTACAAAACTAACACTGAAAATCGACATCTGTGTAGTGTCCCTAGTGTTAAAGGCATGTTAAGAAGCTAAATAGGGGGGAGGAAAGATCCACAAGAATGATTGAGGCCTGAAGAAAATCTTACAGTGATGAACTGAAGAGCTTAATCTGTTACTCTCACTGCAAAAAAAGATTGAGAACTGACTCGATTTCAAAGGATAAGTATTGTCATCAGAAAAAAACCAAAAAAAACAAGACAAAAACCCCCTGAATATTACATGATACTATAATCTAGCGAGGAAACACTTAATGAGAACTATTGCTAGAAGATGAGGCCAGTTAAATCTAAAAAAGGATGAAGCAATGAAGCACAATTTCTTCGGTAAGAAGATGGCTGATTAACCTCCTAGAACTAACTAGCAAGAAAACTGGCAGTTCCTTTTTGACTTCCTAGTACAAATCTGGTGTCTTTGCCAGATAGTTATGCCTTGCCAGATTATGCGATTTCAGGAGCAATACACACGCAAATGTGCAAAATATGACAGTCTGTGACACACAGGATATCAGACTAAATTATTCAATTATGCATCCTAAACTTAAAACCTACAAATCTATTAAATCAGAATGTCGATTTGGGTGGCTACAGTTCAAACAACATTGTGATTCAGAAGCTGGTGGGCACAGGGGATTCACTAGCAGTGAAACTATTGTGACCCAGCCACATAAAAGCGCTAAAAGATACAAGAAGTCCATGAAAGATGGCTCTGAGGAGCATTCACCTGGCACTGATAAAAGTACTGAATGACCTATCATTACTGGGGTGATAATACTTGCTCAAAGGTCTCATTCATCCTGAGGGTGACTAAAATTGCCAAGTTAATAAACAGTGAACACCTCCCTCCTTTGTCTATCCTCTGTTTCTAAAATTTACTTGGATATTCGTATCTTAAATAATTTGAACAGACTTTGAACAGACCAGGGAAGCAGACAGGAAGCCTAAACAAAAATCATGTTCATAATCTGATGAACTTCTGAAATCAAAACAAAGCAAATAAAATATAAAATCATTTGTTGAAATAGGACTTGCCATACCCTGCCGATTGGAAATCTAGTTGGTTGGTATGATGGAAATATGCATGATTTGTGCTTCAAAGAATAGAAATAATTTTTTAATTTGCTAAAAGATGATAAAACACACTGCCTTGTTATGTGCTAATCTGTCAGACTGAAAAGCCTTTAAACTGCTGTGAAATTGTAGTGATGATATTCTAACAAGGTATTTGTAGGCTAGGATGTTGTTACACTAAAGATTTTGGTAAGATATAAGTAGAGTCAATGTATCCACAGAGGATTTCAATACAATATTGAATTAAAAAGGTCACTGTGAATGAAATGAAGTTACACATGCAGAAGGAAAGAAAATGTAAACATATTCCTTTTAACTGATGAAATAAAGCACACAAAATGTATTTTGAAACATCTTTTGTTTAGACACTACTGAAAGGATGTTTAAAAAATAGCTCTTAAAAAAAATTATAATTTTAACACCTATTGGTCACCTTGTTGCACCAGGCCAAGAAAACTTTATGAAACGGCTAAAAAATTAGTAGCAAGATCAGACTTTATAGAAATGCTTCTTTGGCTTTATAAACAGAGAACATTAATTCCTCATTGAGTTTGCCAGTGGCTCTCTGCATTAATTTTAGCATGCCTAACATGAGTTGAGTCTCACAAAATTAGCAAGTGTGAACTACATTTTACCAATCTCAGGATAACCTTGTGGTAAGCAGTCTATTTTACTAACACCCAAACTGGGCAAAGATCAGCTGTATGCCAGTGACGGTCCTGAGCCCTGACTCTGCCAGACAATCTAGATGGGATAATTTGTCATCCGTAAAATACGACATACTAATAAAATACATGCACATATACAAGCATCTCTGAAGAACTGCTTACAGAAGAAATAATTGAAAAATAAATATATTTTGAATAAGCTTAAAATTAGAGTTTAAGTAACAAAATATGGTGCAAAACGATTTACATAAATTATTCTGAAAAGCACAGAGCAAAAGCCCAACTTTAGACTATCAAGATGTGATTTTTTTTCCTTTAATGAATTCAATTCAAACTTCAAACTATACTTTCTTTCCCCTTTCCTATTTTTAGTTAAGTTTAGGATTTGCTCTCTTTAATGTGTTTTCACAAAAAGGTGGGCCCTGTAAGGAGCCACTGTCTCCAAATTTACTTGCCATGCTTTGGAAGGCCTGAAAGTAGATGGAAGATAAAGACAGACAAAATGCAAGGAAGAGAAAATACGAAACAATTGTTTCAATACAAAAGTAGTTGGGCAAGTTTGCTCGAAGTATTCACATTGGCCTTAATGCATAAGCAATACCATCTTTTGCTATTCATGGACTGTGTTTACCTTTTGCCGTCTTCAAATCTGCAGCAATTTCTGCCTCGTTTGCATGTTATAGTGAGTGCCAGCCTTCTGGCTTCTCCTGTGTTGCAGTCTGCACTGCAGTGATATGTAAGAATGCATTTCTAAAAACATTTCTTAAAAATTAATGGGAAGCAATGCTATATACCGTACAGCCCAAAACAATATAACCCCTTTCAATGATTTAGATTTTAAGATCATTGTAGATGACTTTGGATTAATTCTTCTCAGTGCTGTTACCCAGCATAGTCAGAGCTAGAGAAATACACTCACTGAGAAAAAATTGGCATGGAACATATTGATTTGGTTGGAGAAAATAGAATTTTAATCGAACATTTGCCATGTTTACTCTAATTTCTGCAATGCTCTTGTGTACAATCACATTTTTTCACTGCTGCATGAGCTGGAAAGCCATTTTCTTTCTTCATCAATTACTGTAACGCCTGCATATTCACTCAAAGCTGATGGAACAACCATTCATTATTTCCCTAATACTTCAGTAAGTCTATTTATGTGGAAATCCAAAGAGCTTCATGAACGAAAAGCACACGAGACAGCTTGTTAAACATGAAGAAATTGCATAATTTCCATACTCACACAGACAATCCCTAAAGTTTTCTAGGCACAACCTAGACTATTTTAAACACCTTCTACTAAACTTCTTGACTTGCTGGAATAGTAATATATGCTCCAAATGGGGCTCATTCTTGTTGTGCTTTGTCCCAGCTCTGCTGCTTAGTATGGGCATTATAAGAGTGAAGACAATTTCCATAGAGGGAAATTGTGTCAAATCTCAATCTGCTACAGTACATTAAATTTTGTAGGTTTAATGCTGAGTCCTGTAGACACCAGCACAATTTTCTTTGAGTTGTTATTTAATAGGACATAAAAGTGTTAACATTTTGACTTGATGAACTTGCTTTTTCCTTTCAGGAACAGACAGTTATGAAAAGTTACAGTGGTACATTAGTTACAGTAATTTGGTTTTGGGACACAAGCAGAAACAAATAAAATCCATTAACAGAGCCAATAGCTATAGCCAAAGCTAATAAAAAGGGCTAAAGGCAATTTATAAAAAGGAGTCTTAAAATGACTACAAAAGAAAGAAAATTTAAAGTGATCTTAAGAGTAACTGAAACAATATTGTTTTTCCAATACTTTGGCTAATGTTTTAAATTTTAAAACACTTAGCAATATATATAAGTAGGGCAATGCAGAAATTCCATTTGTTTTCCTAGCTCCCATACATTTATTTATGTAAAACGTTTATAAGACTTTTGTTAACAGGCATCAAACATGACAAATAAACCAGTCCCCCCTACAATTCTGAGACTATAGCCAGCTCAGAATTCTCTTTTCTTGTTAATGGTGGAATAACCAGTGATGCATTATTTTTAAAAAGCAATTCTATGTTGTTATGCATGATTTTCTGCACCATTTTATTTTCTTCTGTCAATCATCTCCACAAAGAGCTGAATCATGAATCTGACCTCAATAATATATTTACATTTTTCTGAAATTAGGTATTTTTAGTGACATTGCTAGCTAACAAATCCCAAGGAACAGTACTGAGGACGCCACGGTGAAAAAAGCAAAAGAGGGATTCCAGAAGAGGCAGAGAGGACTACGCAATAATCAGTAGAACTTCAAAGTAGAATGAGAAAACCTTATTTATTATTCAATATACTACATGCCAGATCTTTTTCTTGAATCAGGAAAGCAAAATACTATACTGTTTTCACTAGATCTCACGCAAAAATAGCATGACAGGTGACCTGGAAATGGACTCGGGGACATCACTGGGTACATATCATTAATGATAAGGCACACGGCTTTGTGTTCCTTGCATCTGGAAATGATTCAAGACACTATGGGGTACAGAAAGCACTCTAATGACATGATGTGTGTAGTCAGTGGAACCAAGCCCATTAGCAAAACCAGCCACCACACAAATTTATGTGCCTCTTAGGTTACTGCTTCTTGGCTGTGGGTGGGATACTTTATTTCCTAAGGGAAATAAAGAGTAACATTTTACTGCGCTAGGGACTGAAATCTGCAGCATAAACATCAAAAATAATTATAACTAGAAGCAGGCTCTAGCACAGGGACTCTTCTCCATTAAACAACAGATAAACTTAGTTCTCTCCTCTTAACTGTCAGAATGTTAAAAACGTCTGTGCGGGCTTATCTAGACAAAGAGATAAATCCCAGTAAGCCACAGCAAGAAGCTGCAGCAGATCTATAAACACTCTTATTTAATTCTGGCCACCCAGTATGTACTCCTTTTGGAAACTGCAGTAATGCGCCTCATGCAAATGTAATTTTAGGGTATGGGACAATAAGTTTCCACAGGAAAAGCTAACAAGGGACATACGGATTGATAGCTGTCAGGCAGGTAATTGCCTACTCCGTCTGCTCTTACATTAGGGTAAAGGTGGCTTAACCACATAACCATATTCCATGAATATTCATGACATTTCATCATTACAAGCCCAGAATGTTGTTCGCACCATACAATAAAAGGAGCAGACTTCCTAATCTCCTACAGGGTTCAGGAAACTGGCATCTCGTCATCTATCTAGTGAGTGGGTTACTGAAAGCACACTTGAGGAAGACTCCAGTAACAACCTTTTCAACTTTTAATGACCCAAGGAAAAAACTGAAGAGAAACACAGAATGTCACAGGTCATACCCAATTTCACAGTACAAAACTGACTGAGTCAGTGTGTTGCTCTGAAAGGAACAGAAATTTCTCTGAGAGCAGGAACTGAACATGACAGCAGCACTTAAGACAATAACAGTATTCCTTTACACATATTACAATGAGTGAAGGCTGTCAGCTTCAGACACTATTCTTAGCGTTTACAACTCTGCCCTTTATCGAGAGACATTTGTCCTTTAGAATAGCAAGACACAGGCAAAGAGCAAGGGGGAAACCACTAACTTTTAAAGTACCATATTTAAGTTTGACACTACATTAAAAAACCCCACAGTTTGATGACCAAAGCAGTTGCCTCAAAAAAATCTGCCATGGGAAGTATCAAACTGTGCACAATTTTAATCTATTACTACATGATGATACCATATTTTTGCTTCAGATATCCAACACTTAAAAGAAGACCCCTATATCTATGCTCACATTCAGATTTTCAATTACTAGCTTCTAGACCAGCTAACACTTCTGGAGTACCTTTCTTCAGAAAAGTTCAGAAGGCTACAAAAAAACCAACAACTAAAGCAAAGCACAAAACCCCAGTTTCCATATTCAGTGCAATTCTAATTTCATTTTGCTGAACATAACAACAGCAGAGGCAAAGTGAACTGAAAGTAGGTTCCCTAATCAGAGTGTCCTAAGATGCAGATGGCTGGAGAACCATCTTCCAGCCACAGATGGGAAGCTGTAGAGGAGGAGGAGGCACTGCTATAGGCTTGCTCTTTCATCCTGATATGATTTTGTCATAGCCTTTCTCTTACTGTTCCTTGAGGGAAAAATGTGCCCAGTTGCATAGGAGAGCATCATCAGAGACAAGAACTTTGGTTTGACTCAGTATGT
>VXBT01016227.1:0-10651 GCA_013400235.1 Oriolus oriolus | reverse complement strand
AAAAGTACTTTATTATTCTCTTAAGCAGAAAGTAGAACCTTTAGTTTTGTCAGTAACACGTCATTTTATAAAATACTTCTTGTTCTTCTTAGGCTGCTGGTTTGGGTAGAATGAGACCTAACACCCTTGTTGTTGGATTTAAGAAAAACTGGAGACAAGGTGATATGAGAGATGTTGAAACCTATATCAATTTATTCCAGTAAGTAGAAAATACAAAGTTTTAGCTGCTATGTTCCGTTTCAGTATGTTTGGTAGTAAGGAAAGAAAGATGTTAGTTACATGAAGTCTCTTTCAGGTAGACTTAGATTTTCCATTCAGCAGTCTTCAATACTTAAGGTTTTTTTCTGATATGGAAACTAATAAGCAAGTGTTTATAGTTTAGGCAGATTAGAAATCTCCATAATAACTTGATGTATCTAGAAAGAGTTGTGGCAGAGATCTGAGGTTTGAGAGCTACTGTCTGAAAAGGAGAAGAAATACTTCACTCACAAGATACACAGCACTGGCACCCAGGGTAGTACAGGAACGAGAAGAGAAAGGAAATCCCAGAGTAACTTGACAGTACTGAAAGGCAGACCAGTTGTGGCTGAAAAATTTAAGAGTAGCTTGTGCTGCTACCCAAACACTTAAGGAAAAAAACAGTGCTTATTTTACTTACACAGAGGTTTTTGTGCTCAGCTGAAGTGCTGCTTAACCTACTTCCTTTGTGCTTTGTACTTCCCATTTTCTGTGCTTTTAAGAGAGAGGATGGGGGTTTACAGGCAGGTATTAGAAAAGGATGGAAAAAGTCATCTCACCCAGGTCTCTAAGAGAAAAGCAGGGGCACCAAATACAGCGGAAAAATAAGGAAACACGTTGGTTAGTTTTTCTTTCTTTCCTATTTTATTTTGGGATGGCTTTTGCAGGAAGATCTGTCAAGGTCAGCAAGTCATGTGGTTCTCCACATCCCTAAAGAAACCTCAGGAGGTAATAACTGCAGGTCAAATGTATTTCTGGAAAACTAAAAGTTTCTGAAGCACACAATAGAAACACATCTAATCTTTACAAATCTAACACAGTAAATAATGAAATTAAAATGTTCACTAATAGACAAAGCAAATCTTAAATCAACCTCAATTTTTCTTGCACTTATTATAGAATACATTGATACTTCAAACATTTCTAATCTAGTCTTACTACTAAAGGAAAGTGTTTAATTAGTGAAATCTTGAGAAATTTCTGTCGGTGGAAATTATATGGGAGGGAGTTCTCTGATTTATGGTTGTTTGTAATGAATGAGGCATTTATGTGTAAAG
The DNA here is from genome assembly GCA_013400235.1 of Oriolus oriolus. Lineage (NCBI taxonomy): Eukaryota > Metazoa > Chordata > Aves > Passeriformes > Corvidae > Oriolus > Oriolus oriolus. Next base: position 9,356 of record VXBT01016227.1, on the reverse strand, counting down.
GATGGTGATTAATGACTAATGCAAACTGTATGATATGGTTGAGTTAATGTTTTTCTTGTCTTACATTTTGGGGGTGAAGTTACTAATTTTACTCCCCTTTTACTCAGCAATTTATTCAGGATTTTTGCTCTTTTCTGCAGCAATGAAGTTCTGCCTCTATTTTTGCATGGAGTGAGTTCCAGCTTTATCAGATGTAGTGGGTCTAGGCACATCATAGCTAACTTACAGCTAATTTGATATTAAATTACATCATCTTAGGTGGTTTTGACACCCAAATGTTTTGGAAAGATGTCAGAAATCTTTAGTTCTCAGATCAAAAAGATCTACTCAAAATAAATCCCTTTTTTGATGGAGGGAGTTAAAAATTTGTATTCCTTGGTGTATCTTATCTGTGCAGAACTCGAGTGACCTGTTCTTGCTGCTTTTATTAAATCACTGTTTACATAGTGGAGAAAGTGAGGAGAGGGCATAGGTATCCTTTCTAGACATTACTTTCCGAATATGATGTTCAGTTTGGAGATGCAGTTAATGTTTTGGAATTGAAACTGACATTCTAAAGCAAATTTATTATTTTGGACTTCCAGTGGCAGTGCTTAATCACTGGAATTTGTTCAGGGAGGGTACATTTTTCATTTGGTAAAGAAAAAGCTGTAAAATGTTTTAATTTTGACCCTTTTGTTTAGTGATGCCTTTGATGTTCAGTATGGTGTCGTCGTCATTCGCCTCCAGGAGGGTCTGGACATTTCTCACCTTCAGGGCCAAGGTATGACTTACTTTGTTCCATCTGGTGAATTGCTGTTCTAATTCCCTTGTAAAACTGCATTCTAAAAATACTAAAACTCAGTAAAAAAAAATCAACAGAACACCCACCACTGTTTTGCGGTACAATAAAATTCAGTGAAATTGGTAAGTCTGAACTGCAAGGTAGTAACCTGTGGTCAGCAGCAGAACTTGGGCTTTCTGTGTGTGTCACCTTTCTGTATTTGCAAATTGTATACAGCTGCTTCCAGAAGATCTGCCACTTTGCTGAAACTAACTAGTGATCCTGGGAAGTTGGTATCAAATATTTGGGGCTCAAGCCCAGAAATTGGGAAAATCACAACAAATACTGCACAATGTAGGAATGCTGTTGCGTTTGGTGTGGGTTGCCAACCACTACACAGACTAATTTAGGGACTCTGAGTAGTCTGCCTCAAATTTGGAAAGGTTTTCCATGTAGAACACTTGATTATGCTTTGTCAGTAGTGTTCTTAAGTGGAATGGAGTAATTTTAGTTGAATTCCAAGCCTGTGAGCTTTGGTGCAGCTGCTTACTGACTTGATAATGTGTAATTTGATTGTGGCTTGCTCCATGCAATGCTGCTACCATGAGAAGGAATGACACAAGGAGGGGCATCCCCCTGAAAAGAGGGGGTTCCTTCACTGGAAAAGATGAATGTTTCAGTATTTGGAGAGAGTCAGGCAGCCTGTCACCGTGTGCAGGAGGGCAGAGGAGTGTGAGAAATGGCAGGGAGTGAACCTGCAGTGTGAAAACAACACTGGTGAGAAAACTGGGAATGTAACACCAAGGTGTCAGAAGAATCTTGGTACCCACTGGGGACTGTGAGTTTGTTTCAGCTCTGACAGCTGCTCCACAGAAGCCAAACCTGGAAAAAAGACTTGGTAGTGAGACAGACACACTTGGTTTGTGCTGTCTCTACAGCTTACCTTCCTCTTGGAGTTAGAAGTAGAAATGGAAAACCCTGCACCAAGTGATTTCTTTGGTTTTTGGGGTGGTTTTTTTGGTTTTTTTGTTTTGTTTTTTTTTTAGGTTTTTTTGTTTCACCTTCTAGCTGTAGTTCCACAGTGTTACCTAGCTCTGTTTTTAGACACTGGGAGTGCAATCAACAACCACAACCTGGGAAAGTAACAGAAAATGACAGCTTTACTCAGAGGAGGAGCCTCTTTGTGCTCTGAAGCCCTCTTGCCCTCTTTGCCATGGTGTAACAGTTGCAGTATCTTGTTATTAATTCTGAACCAGCACAGTATAATCACATTTCTATGTTGATACCATTTGTAACAATTCAGTGGTTTCTAATGTGGTTTTTGCTTTCACAAAGATTTGCTGTCATCCCAAGAGAAGTCTCCCTGCACTAAGGATGTCATAGTAAAAGTGGATTACAGCAAGAAGTCTGAGACAGACACTTCCATAGCTTTTGCTCCATCATCCAGTGAAAGAGCTCCCACTCCACGCAAAGGTAACTGCTAGTTAGCAGTGAAACCTGAGTTCCCACTCTTTCTTGCTCTCATTCCCTCCTCAGTTCCTCTCTCTCTTTGCCCAGAGATTATTCAGGGGATTTTTCTGTTAGTGGAGTAGAAGTGTTGTGCTTTTATAGATGCTGATGTCTAATAACTTAAGTACTTGGGTTCAGAGCTTACCAGTGTGTAAATAAATATTTGTTTCTAGGCCCCGAAGTAAAACAGGTGGTAGGCAATGACTTAAAATGCATTTTCTTTGTTAGTGAGTTTGAGAGACATTAAAAAATGCTTGAGGATTGTGCCCCACGTCTATATGTTACGAGTGATTGGAAGGCTGCTAAATTTATGAAGGTTTGTTCATCTCAAACTAGAATATTACATGCATGTTACCAGATGGAAATCATTCAGAATACTTTGACATGACAATAAACAACTTTACTCTTATAAGGCAAAAGCCGTAATAGTTAGATGGATAGTGGAGGTATATATATATTTTTTTTAAAGTACAAATGAGTCTTAGGGTTTGATAAGACTGCATTTGTGTGCTTTTCTCTGTGCAAAAATGTGCTTCATTTCACATCTTTGTTTTCTCTTTCTTTTTAATTTACATTTGTATTGTTTTCATTAATATCACAAAGGAAATTAATCTTTTTATTTTGTATCTTTAAAAACCTTCCAGAGGAGGACGAGGATGGAAAGACTTCAGCACAACCACTGTTGAATAAAGGCAGGCATTTTCCACCTTTTTGTGTTAAATCATTCTTTCACATTGTTGATTTCAGTTTTCCTTTTGTAATTCTTTCTACACCTAAGTACCAGAGGGGAAAACACCAACCATGCAGTGTTTATTTGTTTCTCCATATCTGCTTTAGAATGTGCTTCATCCTTAGGGACTAGGCCATGAAAAAAAACCAACATTTTGGAAATGCCCAGAAGAAGTTGCCACTGAGAAAGGATTGTGCCTAAATGTTGGAATTAAAAAAAAAAAATATTTAAAAGCTTTTCTCTCAAAGTAACATTTGAAATGAATTTTCGGGAACTTTCTGCTTTCTTAATTCTGTGTCTCAGGTCTGGGTCCTTGCTTGGTTCAGGAAATACCATCTGAGGGTGTAGTGGAAGTGCTCTTAGTTTATTCAGTGTATCTTCTAAAGCCATGGTTGTTCTGTTATTTGGAATAGTTCAATATCCTGAAAATTAAGGCATAGTACAGCTACTCAGTGAGGTGAACATGTGAAATAATGCAAAGCAGTCGTTCAAATCAGCATTTTCAGAAATTAACTGAGTAGTTTTCACTTCCTGTTTTATTGCAGTCTTGTTATGCATTAATCAGGTATTTTTGCCTTAACTATCGTTCTTCTGAACTATTTTGACATTTTCTTCATAATTTCAGCAGCTAGGAGCTTTTGTGTTTTAATAATGGAAAGTAAGATTACATCTCGAAGCACAAGATGGCAGTTTGGAAGAAGTCCCAGTATGCAGTAAAGTAGTATATTAATGTAAATCAGTCACAGATGTGCTCTAAATTTAAAAAATTCCTAATAAAATAAGGACAGAGACAAATGTCAGACTCCTGGCTCTTGCTCAGACTGAGGTTTTAATTAAGAGAAAGAGGTTAGAATTTTTTTTCCTACCATTGAAAAAAAATTATCTGTATTATTGTAACTGAAAATGCTATTATTGTCTTGTTCTCAGTAAATCAAATAATTTTTTTATGCAAAACAGTACTTTTTGCAAAAGACAGGGCCCAGTATGCATAAGTAGCTTTTAGTTTCACCACGTGCTTGAAGAAAGCTGGAAGTAAGGAAACAATTGCTTAGGACATGATAAATTCTTGTAAAATTAGTTATCTACATATTTTTAGGGAAACGATGTCATTTGCAAGAGGTAGAGTGCATGGCCTAAAGCTCTGGAGCAAAGTTAATTAAATTGTCCAGGCAAATGCCTGTGCAAAGACCTCACACGTCCTTTATTTCTCAGATGCCTGCTAAATGACTTCAGCTGCTGAAATTATGAGTCTCCAGGCTCCCTAAACAGAGCCAGTTCAGTTTATATCCAGTCAATCAAAATTTGGAGTTGGGTTGGGGGGCGTAAAGGAAAATTTTTAATTCAAAAGTAGGTATATCGCAAAATATTAAGAGTTGCATTTGATGATTTTCAAAGTGGTTGAGCAAAACACTTCAAAACCAAAACTTCACCATATGTTTTTTTCAGATTCAAAGAGCTCATCCTCTCCTTTAAACTTGGCTGACCAAAGACTTCTTGATGCCAGTACTCAGTTCCAGAAGAAACAAGGCAAGAGCAATATTGATGTCTGGTGGCTCTTTGATGATGGAGGTAATGTGCTTTATACTTCAAAAAGCTGTAAATGTTGATTTAAAAATTACTGGAGTAACTTTGGATTATTTACTAATAGATATCTGTCAGTCTGTATAAAATCTGTACTATTTAACAAAGTGCCATTTTCTCAATCTTTGCCAAATTCTGTTCTGAACACAGGTCTGACACTGTTGATTCCTTACCTTATTACAACCAAGAAGAAATGGAAGGACTGCAAGATCAGGGTGTTCATTGGTGGGAAAATAAACAGGATTGATCATGACAGAAGAGCGTAAGTTTGCCTTAAAAATTCCATTTCAGGTGCTAATACAGCATGTTACACATTGGATTATTTTCTGTTTCTACTTGCCTTATCTCAACTGTGCTTTGCTTGAGGTGTAATTGTATTCTGTTGCCTTTCTCCAAAAAAGGTTTTGTTTCCCTCAGATTGTTTTTGGATGAGTTACCTCAAACTAAATTTTATGCAATATTATCTGACACTAGTACTTTCTTTTTCAAATACTTTCTGAGATTATCTTCAAGAGAGAGCTCTTCTCTTATTTTAAAGCCATAAAACTGTTTTGGTTTTTTTTCCAAAGCATGTTGTTGATTTATAGTCATGTGCCAAGTCAGTTTGATTCTTTTCCTTGTTACATTTAAGACGCCTTTTTTCTGTTTCTTAAACCAATGGTTTTTATTAGCAGACATCTATCTGTTTAATCTGTGAAAGAATTAAAACTATGATCATGTATAAATGCTTGTTTTTCTGATGCAGGATGGCTACTTTGCTCAGCAAATTTCGGATAGACTTCTCAGATATTATGGTTCTTGGGGATATTAATACTAAGCCAAAGAAAGAAAAGTAAGTCTCAAAACACATCTTGTTTGTTTTGTTGAATATGTGATGTCTGTCTTAAATTTAGAACACCTCATTCTTTCCTACATAGGTTATGGTACAGAGGTTCTTGTGACATCCAGCGTTTCATTAAAATGCAGGAAATTAATTAATAACTCTCGTGTCCAAGAATATAGAAATCTGTATTTTTTTCAGTCTCTGATTCTTAGACTGTAAGGCTAAATTTGGAAAAATCAGGTTAAAAAAAAAAAATCCACATTTTCTGGAGGAGTCTTCTTTAAAAAGATAAACGCTCACCAAAACTTAAATGGTTTAAGTCTCATTTAGAGTCTTAGTTTAATGTAACAAAGCTTGGTCTTGAAGTAGCCTGGTCTGGGTTTTTTTCTTTATTTTTGCGTTTTTAACATTGCTTGGACAGTTAATGTACACAGGAATGATCATACATATGCTATTTCTTACTTCCAGGTCCAAAAAAGCATTAATCTTAGATGGCTTTCAGCAGAAATTTATAAAAGAATGTGTACAACCTAAAAATATCCTCCTTTCCCATTATCTCCCTTTACCCTCAGGCCTTCTTCAGTATGCTGAAGTTAAAGTAAAAGTACCTTTTATATGGTTGTGCATTTATCTGAAAGTCTTGATGTGCTGTGGAAATTGAGAAGTGTTATTTTAGGACTTGGCTAAATGATAAATTTTGAGTTCTTTTATTCCCTTTCTTAAAATATTTGTAAATACCATTTAGATATTAACAATAGCTGAAAACCAAGTGGAGGAAGATTAATTTTTAACATTTGGTGTGCTGTGTAATACAGTATTATTAGTAGGTCTCCTTTTTGCTCAGCCACAAAACAGCCAATCACATTTGTTTTATTTCTTTTGATTACGGTGAAGTCATGGTACAGTAAAGACCACCAAGGGTAGATACAAAGATGTTTTGTTCATAATGTGGGTATTTCCTGGAGGAAATGTAGGTAGAAAAGCAGGGTGATGAGAGTTGTTCTTTGTAGTAGAAATTAATTCCTCCTTGGTCTTCAGAAGGTTTTACTCTCAAGTTCTTGCTCTAAAGTTCTGGTAAATTCAAAGTATTGATATTCTTAAAAGTGCAGCAGGAAGACTAAGTCAGATCTCTGTGTTTTTTCATTTGAACGTGGCTCCTGGACTGTACTGGAAAGAGATAAAAGAAGCAAAATAAAAAGATCAAAGCCAGAATCCTAAAAGCAATAGCATGAGACTTGATAGCTGGTTTTTAGTGTAGCATGTAAACTTGCCCTCTTTCAAAGTTAGTTCTGAAGAAGCTGCTTCTAGTTGCTGTCCATTTTTTAAGGGTAGTACTGCACAGCTTTTAAAATTAGAGGGAAATCGTTGAACTGAGTAAAACTTCAGTTGTATGGTGAATTGTTTGCTGAATCACAATGTCTGCATATGCAAAGCGCTGATCAGATGTTGTAACTGCAACAGGCAGGGAAGAAAACCTTGCGTTTATTTTTGCGTAGCAATAAAACCTGATTTCTGATACTATGAAAGTTAATTTTTGGCATCAAGACTCACATCTGCTCTAATGCTTGTTTACTTAATCCTTCCAGTATTGCAGCTTTTGAGGAAATGATAGAGCCCTTCCGACTTCATGAGGATGATAAAGAGCAAGAAGTTGCAGATAAAATGAAGGAGGATGAACCATGGAGGATAACAGATAATGAGCTTGAGCTTTACAAAACAAAGGTTCTGTTTTCTTTAGAGTGTTAAGTCATTTAAAACTTTCTTCTCTCTACTGCATTTGTGGTTGTGATACCTGAGTTAATTCTTGTTATTCTCTCTCCTCCGTAGCAGTTTTTATGAGTAGCAGATAAAAAGCAGCATCTAAGACCATTTAGATGGTTCACAAAAGCAAAAAGGTTCTGCATTTCCGTATGAGCAGGGGCCAGACTGCTTTCCTACAGTATTTTAGCAGTTAGTTTAGAATAATTTAGTCTGTATCCAGGTATTTGTGACTTTTTTTTTTGGGGGCCCAGCTAATGTTCTTTGCTTCATTATTTTTAAGAAATACCACCAAAACCAAACAACACTTTGTGGTGCAAAGGAGCAGTTAAAGGTTTGACATCTTTTCAAGCTATTGTGCACCATAGTGACATGAGAAGTATTTCTTCTCAGGTGTTTCTTTAGAGGAGAGAATAAATGGCATCCTGTAACAGGGTAGCACTTGGCTTAGTTGTACATTTTAAGCTTGCTCCTTTCTTTTTTCCAACCTTACAATCATAGGCTTTTTGGTAATGAGAATGAGTTTCCACACTGAGGTGGAAGTACCTGCTTTTTACTAATTACTCATTCCAGTTGGTCATACTGTTTTTCCTTTATTTTTTTTTAATGAACTTCTTGCAGTTTTTACATAAAAGCTGTTCCTAACAAGTTTCCTTTTATTTACAGACTTACCGACAGATTAGGCTGAACGAGTTGCTGAAAGAACATTCAAGTACAGCTAACATAATTGTCATGTAAGTAAATCACTTGGATTTGTGGTGTTACCCAAATTGATACAGAGCTGTAATTTGAATTAGAAATGTGAATACAGATCAAGAACAAGACTTTGCCATGGAATTGAAGTGTAGAAATACTCTGGATTTCAGTGCTGACTGTATTTATTTATCAGAAGTATGGAGCTACTATTCTGCTGAACAAAAAATGTCCTTTTTAGCGTTGTGCTTTTGATTGTGCTGCTGTAGTTGATCACCTCCACGGTTGTGGTGCATTTCAGGAGTCTCACATTCTTTCTACTCCTGCATGCAGTTATTTCCCTCTTTTTCAAGTCCTCTCTTTGATTTCCATTTCTAGGAGATCTCTCTGCATAAAGTCGTTATTGTGCTCACATTTCTTTTTAAAATTGCTTTTGATGTGAACAAGCAGGAGGCAGGTTGTAGGTTTCTTACTGCTGTATGTTAAAATGTTGAAGAGTCTTTCAGGAGACTGTCCTCAGCTGAGGATTCTGTATGAAGCTGCCTGAATATTAAATGGTGGTGACAGGCCAAAAGTGAGGGGGAGATAAATGTAAAGGCCTGTGATGTTCAAGATACAAACTCTCAACTCATGAATTCTGGGGGGAGGGGGGGGTGTATAAATTTTAAAAAGTAGGAAATTTGACATAATATTTAGATCTTTCTAGAGTCATCTGTCATGTTTATTATGATCTGACTTGCACCTGGCCAGGTTTTTCTGATGAGTGAACATTGTTTCCCTTGTGGCTTGCAGGAGCTTGCCAGTGGCACGGAAAGGGGCGGTGTCCAGTGCGCTGTACATGGCCTGGCTGGAAGTGCTCTCTAAAGATCTGCCTCCAATTCTCCTGGTTCGTGGGAATCACCAGAGTGTTCTCACCTTCTATTCCTAAGAGTACTGCACATGGCACAGCTGTGATGAAATGGTACTGCAGTGCCCAGGGGAGAGTGACTGGCATGGTCTATAGCTCATTAACATCACAAAGGCAAAAAGTGACTCTTCTTTCACTGTTTCACTGACTTGAAAGCACACAAGGAAAGTCACTGTATTTCTAAAGTTGTGACATCTTCAGTTTTATTCTATATTTTCTGTAATTTAATCTTGCTTAATGGGGTGGATTCCTTGTTAGACTGAAGAACAAGACAAGCTTTTTGTTTGCTATTTGAATAGCAGCAATAAAATGTATTTTTGATCAATGAAAGGATTATAGATTTATAAAAGCCTTTTAGCCTTGAGGTGCCTTTTGAAATTAACCAAATCTCACCCATACATCCTATTTTTTAAATTTATATAGAATGTCAAAATCTGCCTTCAACTAAGAGTTTAGATCAGACTTCCTTTAGTTTTTAGTCTATTCCATATTACAATAAAAATGAATGCTGCTTTTCAGTCTTCCATTGAGCTATTAGTTCTTAGTACTGTATGTTTTCTATCGTCAGAAAGTTTTTTGATTTTTTTTTTTT
>VXBT01016216.1:0-16573 GCA_013400235.1 Oriolus oriolus | reverse complement strand
AGCTGGGGTAGGGGAGGGTGAACAAATTACTCTTGTGGGTGCCTGGCGTCAGGCCAATGTCAAACCACGACACCCTGAAAACTCAGCCCAGAGTTCATTGAGGCTGTTTCAACATGTTGGTCTGGAAGGTGGCCGGCTGCTGATCCTAGGGTAGAAGTATTTCATCCAGAAAGTCTTTAAAGAGAAATTGCTGGGATTTGTGAAGGATTTACAGGAAGAGTTTCCTGTGGTTAGTGAATAATTCCTTTCTGGAATGACATAAATATGCTGTTTGATACCAGTGTACCCTGGGAATCAACTACTGTGTCAAGCATCTTTAGCTGACAAGGAGCAGCTGGAGACTGACTGGGTGAGTAACAAGAGTGGAAGGCTTGCCCCGAAATCTCAAGTTTATAGTGACTGATAGGGAATTGATGATGTCTCAATGCTATTCTCATCACATGGTGATTTAGTGGATAATATGAAATTCCAGTCTTAGAAGGAAAGTGAATAATTCATTGGCAAAAATACTGTCTCACCTTGACTCTCCATATGGTGAAAGCCAACCAAAATCTAGCTCCTATGTCAGAACTGTTATTTCCTTTAGTGTTGGAATTAGAGCAATAGTCTCATATTGTCCTAATTTCCTGACTTTGGCAATGCCAGGAGGGCTGCAGAGGTGGTAAAATCTGCTGCTAGAAATCCTTTTCTGTAGATAGTTTTCAGTTAAGTATGAGGAACAAATTCTGATATCTAAACTACATAATCCTTTATCTTTACTAGACTTGCACTTAAGTTTGTATCAGTGCAGAATTTACATCCCTAATCTTAACACTATCATCGGTAATAGTTCTGAAATTACATTTTCATTCCTGGTACGTGTTCATCTCAGAAGACTGAACTTGGCCAGACTTTTTTTTAAGATTACCAATTAATTTACTGTGAACCTTGATTTACAGGACAAGGATAGGTAGGTTATTCCACATATGTGAGTCGTGAATGCTTTAAAGAAGTGCTGGTCTGAAATTTAAAACTTTTTCTCCTCTCTCTTATTTGAGCTTCTGTTTATACATGTTAGAATTTGAAAAACCTAAAAATGTCTTCTGGCCTGCTTTGTACACTTGCCTATTTGCAAAGACTCCATACCAGATATGTTGGAAAAAAATTGGAGACTTGTTTTTTCTTCCTAAAAAAGCCTTTGTATCATAAAATACTGGCAGAATCTCACTCAGTCTTTGCCATACCCTCTAAGTAAAGATCTCTGTACAAGTAAACATGTCTTTAACATGACCAGAAACCTGCTTAGTCGGTAAGGTACCACTTTCTTTCCATCACTCCAATGCTTTTCTCTCAACATGTATTTGTCAATGCAGCTATTTTTATAATGCAGATCAGAAGTGCTGTGAAAATCTGGTGCTTGTATGTTGTTCTACTGAAGGTCAGAAGATCCTTAATTAAACTTTATTTTGCTAAGGTTTATGTTTACATAGCATGCTCTGCAAGAAATAAAATGTTTGTAGTGAGATCATGAGAGAACAATAATATTTATAAAGGCAGATTTAACTCACATATTATAGAAACCATTTTATTTTCACAGTAGAAGCTCTTTCTTCCATATTAATCTTTGCTGTACCAAGGAGGTAAATTAAGTCTATGCAGGCTAATGGGGTAGTTCTGTAGTCAAAGATTTGTAATAAGTAATTAGTGCAACTGTACTTCAATATGATTACTTATTCTTGGAGGGAAGTTTTAAAAAATAATGAATGTATTTACAGGGCATAAGTGTGTTAGCTATTTCATATAGGTTGTAGCTTTCTTTGGGACCAGTTAAAGCTACTTACAGATAGCAGAGTATGGACTCCATGGTTTATAAAGTGAGAAGGAGCTTCTTTGTGCAGAGATGAACAAAGCCACAGGAAAATAATTCAGAAGAGTTAATCATAAGCAAAACCACGGAGGGTGGTTTTGACATGCAGTCAAAGGACTTATCATTATTGACATTTTGTTATCAATTCAAAACATACTCAGTTTTACAAAGAGAATGACTGATGGATGGATAAAGAAGGTTGAAGTAGAATGAAAGACAAAATGTTCTAAACACAAGGAAATTTGGTTATTAGCATACAAGCGAGCTGTCATTCAGCAAACTGTACTGAGTGATAGTAGCTAAAGGCAGCTGGATGTTGAATAATTCGTGGTTATCTGTCCAATTTGTCAACTCCCTACTCTCATTGCTATTCCCAGAGCATTCACTGAGGATATCAGCAAAGTAAAGGCTGCAGGATTAAATCTTGTTCTAGCAAAAATCCAGGACAGAAAGAAGCACCAGACAGTTTCAGATAGACTCCAAGCTGTCTCACTGCTATTCATTTTCCACCACTGCTGGAATTTTGCTGTGGAAACAAATAGCAAAGAAAACAATAACAGGATTAAGAACAATGACAGGCTATTAAATCACATACCAGTGGTTCACAGCCTATGGCATTTTTTTTCCACTGGTGCAATGTTAGATTTTTTTTGGCAATGGCTTTTCTCCTTTTTAATGTACAACATTTTAGGGTTAAAAACATGACCTGGTGGAGGAAGGGGTGCTTTCTAGTGCCTCCCTACTTTGATATAGTTTTCTGTTGTTTTTCATTTAGTTCTCCCACCTGAATCTGTGTAGTTTGGAGACAGGTCCCTTTTCTGCTCAGGAACAAGCATCAGGGCCAAATCAGATGCCAAATCATGCTTCATTCTTCCTTTGTATAGGGAGCCATAGAGAGCAGTTAACCGTCAGTGAGCAAACAATAGTAATGAGTTCTTCTGTGAACTGTAATTGTGGGAGGGCTAACATGCCCAGACTGCAGAACAATAAAGATTTGGGACCAACATGCAAACAACTGGTAATTCTGTAATCTAAGTTCTAGTCTAGAACCATAGGAAACCAGCATCCTGAGTTTAGGTACTTAAATAGTGCAAGAGGCCTCTCCTGTTTTGAGAAATCAAATACAGTTTCCTGTTCTTCTTACTGTTCCCAGAGTCAAAAATCCATCCTGTTGATACCATAAAAAGACACCAAACTGTCCTGCAGTCTGGAAAAATGTGTTTTAGTTATGCTACTGCTGCAGTTCTACACTCTGATTATGTAATATTTTTTTTCTCAGTAGCTCAATTTCTTTAGTCTTTAAAGCCTTTACATACTCCGATAATAATTTTAATTTCCTAATCTCAAATGTCACACATTGATTTCACATGTGTGTTTATTTTTATCCATATCCAAGTGTGAAGCAAGCATTTAGACAGCTAGATAATGTGGTTACAAATCATGCTTGCTGCATACCAATTACATATCAGATGCATGACCACTCACAAGATTCAGTTCCATCTGAGCAGACAAAAAGCCATTAGGGCCTTTTAAAATGCAGTTGCTACAGTCACTTGTCTCCAACAGCTTGTTACCCTTTATGTTCCCATCTCCTCTGTGGGTGAGTTCATTAAGAGTTGTCTTTCTGACTCCAAACTGGCTGACATAGGAGGCTGCCACATGTCAGCTGTGCCTTTTGTACCAACTAATATGGAGTTGATTGCCTGCATGTTTGAAACGACTGGACTGATGCCTTGTGTTGCTGGATACAAGCCCCTGAAGTTATTACCTCCAGATGTGGGGAGAAAGGCTAGCAGAAAATACCTGTTCCATTAGCCCATGCTTTATTCCACAATAGCAAGTCTGAGCTGGAATGTCAAGACCTACAGCAGTGTTAGGCACTCAGATCTGTACTTCCAGGAAATATTAAAAGTGGTCTGGCTGGTAGCTACTTGATATTAAATATTACAGAATCCTTTCTGGTTTATATTAGGTACCCAAAATCAATAGATACTTTGGCCTTTAACTTTCTGTGCCTCATTCCTGCTTCTGAAAGAAAGCAATAGTAATCTCTTGTCTTAGTGGATTATTGTGAAAATGAACTGATTAATATCATAGAATCATAGAAACATAGTATCTGTGAAGAAGTTAGTGTCAGATTGTGTGACAAAGAAAAGATTTCTGTCCTCAGAATTTGTCGAGTGGTAAGTAAGAAACACGAGGCCACATGCAACAATAGTTATTACTAAAAAATAAGAAGGAAAACTCAATACTGACTAATACAGTAGTCAAGTGGAAAATATACAGTAGAGTTATTTAACTGGACAGCACATTGTAATACACAGGCATGTGCAGGCTGAAATAAAGATGCACAGGACATCTGAAATCTAGCATTTTCTTCCTAAGTGTTTTAAAAGTTTACTGTACTACAGCCACAATTGTTAGGTTTCTGTTCCTCTTCTTCGTTTTTCAGCATGAGACACAATTTGCTATAAGGATGTGAGATATGTAGAAAGATAGAATCTCATTTGGATATTAATTCAGATAGTAGTGTACAGTTTTCAAAAGTGAAGTTAGATCTGAGCACACTGTGACTTCTGTCTACTCCTCTTCCTTGAGAATTACAAGTTGGCTGATGCAGTAAAATGAAACCTCTTGGCACTTCCCTGTCTAGAGACTGAATCTATTGGGTATTTTCTGACCCCTGTCCTAGCAGAGATACACAAGAACTTCCCCCTCTGCAGCAGAATGACATTAGGAAATGTAGGCAGGATCTGGTAGGACCCAGGTTAAAATGCTTAAATTGGAAATGTCTATTTATATACCACAGAATTTATCAGGACTTTTGCCAATATGTGTTTGTATGCAGTAATATGTCTTAGCCTTCTGAAAGCTAGCCTTTAAAACAGTGAGTGTGTGAAAAACATTACTTTTGCCTACGGCTCAGTTCTCAGACAATGCATTAATATGCATGCTGAACTGCTGAGCAGGGTGAAAATGAAGAATTAATGATCAACACTAATGAGAATCATTTGGTCTAAGCACAAATGGACAGTGCTTTTTGCTCACAATATAAACAGCTTTATTTGAAAGAATCTCCCAGTATCTGGATAATTAAGTACCATTACTTACGGGTTTTTATGTGTTCAGAATAACAACAATATTTAGCTTTAATTCTCTGAGTAAGTAGTAACAGAATTATATGTTAATGAATTAACAAATTCACCTCCATTTTATTCTTACACCCTCCACACACAGAAGCAAGAGATCAAATTTCATGTTAGTTACACAGAAAAGTAGTTTATTATTTAGCCAGGACTGTAAAAATCGTATATTGTCCAGATCTATCCATATCCTTCATGCTGAAATAAACCAGAAATAAAATACAACAGGTATTCCTTCTCACATGTTCTTCAGATGGGTTAAAGGCAAGAAACCTATACTTTGGCTGCTGGCCTCTCCCTCAATGGAAACATCTGAAATAGGTTAATGAGAGTCAGACAGCCTTGTAAAGCGTGCTTTGGTCTTGCTTCAGGAGCTGAAATCTATAGTTACCACATAAAATCCTTAGCCTTTAAAGAGTTTTTACAGAACCTTACTATGTTTCAACCTGTTTTCCTGAGTTGAGATACAGTTTGGCTGGGAGACCTATCAGCATATTTTAAACTGTGATTCACAGAATTTTCTGTGTGGGAAGTGCCCCACAAAGATCATTAAGTCCAACTCTTAATTAAATGGCCATAACAGGGATTGAACCCACAACCTTGGTGTTAATAGCACCATGCTCTAAAATCTGAGCCAATATCAGGGCCATTCCTCACATTCCTTCATGGCACAGCTTCTTGCCAGTTCTTTCCATCCTCAAGACTATGTGGAGGATGCTCAAAAGACAAGCAAAGTTTATTCCTAAGCAAGAATTCTTCAAGATAGACTCAGAATATTCACACCCTTGTCTTATTTCCCCTCTCCTTTGGAGCTGTAATTGCATGTAGGATAGATGAAAGAATTGCACTGAAGTGGCTGAATTCACATGCTGTCTTTAGACCCTCACCCTGGAAACACATAGGAACAGTGGGAAAAAGGGGCAGTGTTATTGTAAAGTTACCACTTACACAGTAAATTGCCTGAGTGGAAATGCATTTCCAAGAGTGTTGTATTTATTCCCATACTCTTGACTGTAATGCAGCTGAGCTTCTTGGATACACAAAACTGTTCCTTAGCATGTCTGCAGCATTGCTGGGTTTGTGCTGCCAGATGATTATCACTAACTGGTTTTATTACTGACAAAATAGGTTTATAATCCAGCGGCCAAGAAGTTAGCAAGAAATGATGGCTGGATTTGTGGTTAGGGCACTGCCTTGGGATGTAAGAAAACCTACTTTGTTCTTGTCTCTAACGCAGGTTTTTCTTTTTGGCTTCTGGAAAATCACAGTCTCTTTATTCCACTTTCAAAGAGTACAGGAAGAAGTACCAGCATCCTAGCCTTGTTTAGATTATTACTATCTTTAGGAGAAACAGAATCTTCTGATACATGTATGCAAAAACTTACACCAAATATATGAAGATTTCAGAGGAAAAAGAGCAAACAAGGAGGATCATGAAAATTATAAGTATGAAGGTGTACCACTAGTGACAAAGAAGAAACTGAGTTTAATGTGAACACACCTTTTATATTCCTGATGAAACCAAAGTACAGCTTGCTGACTCAGGTATCTGGGGCAGACTTACTGGAAGGGGTAAGCCTTCCCCCACTGCTCTACTATGGCATGAAGTATGTCACTTATTAATGGGTGGCTGCTCAGGAATCAGTGTAGTGCATCTGATATTACAGGGGTACAGCAAGTGGAGAGTGGGTATACAGAAAACAAGAAAGCACATAGTAATCGAAGTTTGTCAAAGGATTGCATTTGATTAGAAATAAAGAAGTTTTCAGCAGACTTACCATTTGTTGCTGTTGGTGAAATGTGTATTGTCTTGTTTGCAAGGCTATTGCTTTTGTTTTATTCACCAGTAGAACATTAGTTTGCAAAGAAAATACAGAAAAGTGCCTATTGATAGTCATCATACTATAGCACTACTAATGGATTTTGTCTACAAAAAGCCTTTACAGGATGAAATTGCTTGAGTTCAATTTAAAATTAACAACTGTACACTCACCTTTCAGATCTCTCTTGGGCAAGGTTCATATTGAAATTGAATTTTGCGTTCCTTTGGACTGAAAAGGAGCAAAGGGACAAAAGGATTAAGTATTTATTTTTATAATACCTATACTGTAGAAAGAGTAAAAAAAATAAGCCTCAGCCACTAGCTGGACATTAATAGGGAAAAATGTTGCAATGAAAACAAGAGAGATAAGTGATTGTATGTGCTAATGTGTTAAACTGCATATGTGAAAAACATACAACAAATACTGTGTTTTACCCAGGATTACCATTAGTGTAGTTGCTATAACTCTCTGATTTTCTCTCTTAACTATATACTTGAAGTTTCCTGTAAATAATAACATGGAACTGTAGTCAGTCATTTACCATTTGTATAAAATAAGGAGACTATAAAAGAAATGAGCATTCCGCCTATTCTTAGTTTGTAATTACATTTTACCATAAGGTATATGGAACTGGTTTCATTCCTGAGTCTCGTAAAATCTTAATGCATGTTTAATGATACAGGCCTTGGCACAAAGTCTGTCAGGAGGGAACCTTATCCTGACAGAAATCTAGTCACACATTTCCCCATCCTGAATCCCAAAGCAGGTTAGTAGAGCCTGAAAAGTGAGTGGCAGTGATGAGGAATGCTGAGAGATACCCTTATTCAAAGCAACTTGCTTCTGTCTGTGAACAGGATAGCTCTTTCAGGTTTCCTTACTGATATTTAAAATGAAATATTTGGCACCTCCATTGTCTCTTGTAATCCCTTTAGTTGGGAAATACTAAGTGAGCTTTATAATGCAGTAATTCACTGTGGTTTTAAATACAATAACTAGTTGTGGTTACCTCAGAAAAAAGCAGGTAATGCAGACCTGCTCTTGGCTCTCGTAAGGATAAGTTCACGTTTAATATAATTGTCAGTTAACATCTCTATTCATTTGGTACCTCTTCCCAGAGGAAAAAGCAAGATAGCAGAGCACATCAGCTCTTTCTTAACTGAATCCTTCCCTGTCAGTGACCATCTTCTGTTCTCCAGGGCACAGAAGCAGTTGGTCCTTCGTTAAATGGCAATAACCCTTACTCCTTGCTTTTTACTGACAAATTGTTAGATAGCTTTCACACCCTTAAGAAGACTAAATTTCATAGTTAATATACTAGGGAGTTACAACAGACTTTGCCTTTAGCCATTTTCTATGCCTAATTTTACACAGCCCACATAAGCAGAATTAAATTGTTTAAATTGCTTATTTCTGTCAAGCTGATTCAGTGGATAATGTCCTTTACTCTTGCCAACCCATATTTTTCTCCAAAGGATTCTATGTATTTTACTTTATTATTTTTCATTGTTTGGAAGGTAAAGAAACATTTCTCAGAAGTTTTATTCGATAAGGAGCAATAAAGAAGAACACAAGCAATTTCTATATTGTTATATGTTCTAGCAACTGACCGAGCCACCTTAAAGGTGCTGTACAACTACCACCAGCATCCAAAAAGCTCTATAAAAGGTAGCAATGGGCATTAGAGACTTCCGTGACCTTCCTCCAGATACCTAAGAGAAAATGGGGCTTGCTAACAAACCATTCAATTTTTACTCATGGAAATCAGCTGAAATCTGTGGAGGCTTTTCTCACCAATACAACTGGCAATGGGCAAGTTTGACTTTCAGGCACTGCCAAAGTAAACAATAGTGTGTTTATGACCTGTTTTGCAAGATCTGCTGGGGCTTCATTTTTCTATAATCCCACTCCTTTCCACAGACTTGACTTTTTCCAGTCATCCTTCCCACTGAAACCTCCTAAAGCCAATTCCAGTTCTTCTTTCCCTGCTTTCAATCAGTTCTAAGGAATGAAACTCTCAAATACACTTGTTGAACACTGCCACTTCTCCACCACAGCAGAACTCAATACTGATTTTTTTTCATTTATTGAAAATCAATCTTGACCTTCTGAGACTTCATAAAATCCTCTCTCTGGCCCTTCCAGGTGTCTATTCTGGTCTGAGGGGCAAAATTTTAATTCTATTCCTCCTGTGGAATTCTCTAAGACAAAGGATTTAAACAAGCAGAATCCTGCTGTTAAATCTCACTTTATCCCAATACTTGTTGCCATTTCCCTGTGCTTCAAGGATTCAGAAGCCACAATTTGTGCTGCTATAATCTTGGATGGTAGCTTCCAGTCATTCTGGAACAGTATTAGTGGATCTCCTGGGCTGGGAACAAGATACAGTAGAGAGAGCTGTCAGAGCAATGGCATTTCAGGGTCAGCTGCCCATGTCCAAACAGATGGTGTCTTGTTTTCTCTCATTAAAAAATCTTCCATGCAGAAAGTAACAGTGTCAGATCTTGTCATGCTAATTTAGCCTAAGTTCAAAGATAAAATATGTATTTCAAAACCACACAGGCTACATGGTCAGCTTCAAAGTGCAAAACACATCTTTTGATCAATGTGCTAGTTGTGTGACAAGTAATTATATCACCAAATTTCCTTTTAGAGTTTGGTTTTGATTGGATAAACATATCTAAGCTACTCCACTTGTTTGCTTTACATTTCCCTTTTGGCCATGGATGAGGTATGCACTTTTCTGGGTAGTCAGAATTTCAGAGCTTTATTGCCCTTTCAAGTCTGCCTAGCTGTAGAAGTGAGTGCATAAGGCCTATGAAAATCCAGTTCAATTACCAAGAAGACCTCTGAACAAAAAGCCCTCTACATGACAGTCAGGTTGCCTGTGTTTTGCTTCTACTGCAAAAAGTGGTTTTAGTGGAAACATTAATTAGGTCTTCAAATGAAGTGTAGCATCTTTGTAAAGGGGAGTATAGGCTTTTCTGCTTTTCCTGAGACAGAGGGTTCAGCCTTCCAGAGAGATTGTGTCCTCACTATTGCTATAATCATAACGGTTATGCTGAAGATGCAAATACTGGATGCAAATATTCTTTATGTCTTTTTAAGTAGATTTCTGCCTGTGACTTCAGAATGGGCAACCATTCCCATTATGAAGATCATCCATTTTGCATAGGGTTCCTTTCTTATTTCCACTCACACTAACAGAATAGTTTCTTAAAAATCTGTGATGCAAAACAAATAGTGAAAACTTGACCTGTGGATTTCTAAAGTTGAGATAAGAAAAAAAATTAAGAAGGACCTATTTAATATCTGCTTCTATAAACATAGTCAGTAGACTTTTAGGATATGCTTTAAAGGAAAAAGAGCTTCTAAGGATATGCTGCATAGCAAAATGCAGTTTTAATTATAACTAGTGTTTACATGTCTGCATAGTTTAAATTGGCTAATACGAATAAAAGAATTACTTTTGTCTGAATTGGTAACTGGCGTTCAAACTCTAAGGCATGTATTACTACTTTGTCCTTTCTCTTATTAAAGTACTACCTAGATGAGACTAAATCCTGACACAAAGGTATATCATTACCAATACATTATTTCTTACTAATTTTTAGCATTTATTTTATTCTTTTTGCTGGAAAGAATTTTGCCTTTCGTTTAATACTTAGAAACAAAGTAAGTTAAAATGTAGAAAAAACTTGAACCACAGAGACTTTGTATCTGATGTTCATTATATCCAGAAGGAGATGAAATGGTCATCTACATATATAGATGCAATGCTTTGCCAGGCATATTCCTAATATATGCCATATTTAGACTATAGGCAAAGTTTAGTTTTATGAGTTTGTAGTCACATTGACTTGGGAAGACGTGACAATTAAGGAAGACACAGCTGGAGTATATAAGATGGGATAACATGTTCAATATAAATATGAAACAGAAGGTCATATGGAAATTGCAATTTCTTTTGTTTCAAAAGTGTCTGTACCTTCAGACACTAATTCATTGGCTTTGAGACTTGATAATTCTTCTCACCAATTCATATGTGCCGTTACTGAATCTTCCTCCTTTGGAGTGAAGGTAAAGACTGATGCAGGCAACAGTCACCCATGTTCCAGGTTCTTGCAGAGCTTTATTTGAGACACCTTCCTTTCCTTTGGACAGGAAGACCTGTGGGATGGGCACTGTTAATCTCCAAACACAACAGAGGCATTATTGAGGTCATAAGGCACATTTTCTTTTACTAAAGCAATGGCATTTTTTTCACACCGTAGCAAGACCATGATTTGAAAACTTACGAAAATAAGAAGAATTTTCTAAGCCCAAATAGAAAGGTGGAAGTCTGTAAGAACTGGATCTGAACCCAGCCCATTTCATAATTTGAAACAGAGAGAGTATTCTGTCTCTCATTTTTTTAGGGGTAAATTTGGAGCCCAAGTGTAATTCTAGCATAACAGAGCTCTCATCATGGAAATGAAGAAAAAAGCTACAAATGGAAACATGTATTTGCATGTTAACACTAGAGCAAAGACTACAGAGTCTAACTGTACTGCTTCTATTTACATATTCATTCAGTGAAAAGGGAAAACAATCTGAGCATGAGAGATAAATATTTGAATACTTTGTAAACAATATTAGAAACAAATGTACCAGAAACTTTGAGCAAAATTGTTGTCCTCATAAAATGTACCACACTTAAGTCATAAAAATTGAAAGGTTCAGTTCATCCCAGAAAACCAGATATTATGTAAAACAGGAGCAGATTTCTTAGGGTTTGCCTCTTTGTTGATTCTTAGCAGGGACATGAAGGTACAACTTCTAATCCATCTCTTAAGGTTTCCATGGTGCTACAAGCAATAGAGAGTTAAACCCAATCATAACTGTGGATTTATTTTTTATCTTCACAAGACCACTATTTTCTACATTTCACAAAAAAGAAATCAAGCAAAGATGGCAAATGCTTTCTTAAGTGTATATGAGAAGAAACCCTAAAGCCCTAAGTCTAAGGTTTCCAAATTCCTCAGTGTCTTAAACACAGAACCCCTGCTACCAAGGCAGATATCTGTGGCCATTTAGTCTTCAAATTCTGCTAATAATTCAAACAAGGTTACCAGTTTAGGACTAGGACTCTAAATTACATTTTTATTGCTGTGGGATGGTTTAAAAACCTTACATACAACGGTCATGAAATTAAAAGTGAGTCTACAGCATTACCAACTTGTGCTGGGGTGACATAGAAATGAAACAATATATGTAAATTCCAGCCTGCTTGTCAATATAATCTATTCAAATTTCCTCATGCAAATTTTTTTGCGTCATTGTATCAACAGTAACATTGTTGGTGCGGGGGAAGGAGTAAATAACCTACATAAAATCAACTGTAATATTAAAATCACTTTATTCATATCCCATAGGTTTAAATTAATTATTCATTACAATTATACTAAATTTATATCAGTATAAGTACAATGTGAAACTGGCTTCTACTTTTGACCTTGTTCCACCATTAACCTTTGCTTTTAGACTGCCTGTTGTTACTTTGCCGGTGAGGTTACCTAAAGGTCAGCCAAATATTTCAGGAAACAAGAATAGGGAAAACAGGTGAAAAATCCTTTTCAAAATCTGTCTGTTTGTTTTCATATCCATGTGTTCTTTTTACAGAAAAAAAAACCCAAACAACCTATATATAACATGGTGACCAAAATGCCAGAAGGTAGCAAAGCATTAGAGCAAAGAGGAAGAGGAGATTTTTGAGTGCGAGGTTTTGCTTCTCCCGTGGTGTTCGTTCACCTTTGGCTGTAGTACCTCTGCATGTTGACATTTGTCAGTAATATATCAGATAAAGAGCTGCAAATTGCTTCAAGCATTATTTACTCAGAGGACCTTCTCCCTTTCCCTGTAAGTTACATGAGTTTGATTAACAGCAGGCTCCAAGTCACTTACTGAAATTCTAGCTGCAAAAAAACCTGCTGACTGCTCTTGGCATCTATTTAATATTCAAACTCTCCTTACGAAAACCTCATTCTTTCATTTCTCTGTCCAGTTCTTTTTCCATTTTTATGCCCTTCTGGATCTTTCTAGGAAATACTTTTGGTCACAATTGGCCACACACATTTATTGTTAAAAGGTATACTTAGAAATCTATTACCATTAGACCATTCAAATATTTTTTCCTATCAGTTTGCCAGCTGCTGAACAACAGAGCTCTTGTAACTAGTCTTAACTTCCTATTTGGTCCAGCATCTTGTCTGTTCTGCCAGTGAAGTCAGAGACTGTTTTATCACATCATTTATATTCTTGAACTAACCACAATTTGTACCTTTTAAGGCATCCAATTCTAAATTCCTAGCCGTAACGAATAAAGGGATTTTGTAGCATTTGGGAGCTTTTATATTACTGTATGAGTATCCTGAGTCAAAGAGGTCCATATTTTTATGTGAGGTTTTTCTCTACAGATCGTATTTTTCCAGAGTGAGTATATGGTATTAACCTGAAGGTACAAATTATGTTTTGCTTTCCTGCTAACTTGCCAAGATGAGAGTTTTTGCATGTCTGCTGTAACAACCTTGTACCATGGAAAACTGTTGATAAGTATGAGTAAGGAAGCCTCTTTCAGTACTTTCAAAGATAATTAATACTTTGCTTCTCAATATTAATTAGAAGGGTAAAATATCATGCCCCTCCCCCCTCTGATGATTAATGTTCTTAAACAAAGTTATTTGGGCTCCTTTTATCAGTAAAACCTGGTGATTAGTACAACCACCTTCTTCCTAATAATAAAAAAGAAGTCACTTGCCTTTCCCCTAGGGTTATTAAAAATTGGGTGGGATGCAGAGAGCAAGGGGAGAACAAACATACCATGCACTTTGTCCTCTTAATGCATGAAATTATTCTCATGTGGCAAAGAGGTTTAGATTGTCTTCATCACTGATGTGCTACTGGGTCATTTTGTTTTAGGGCACCTTTTAAAAAACCTCCAGTTTTCAGGTCTTTAAAACCATGATATGCCAACACTATACCTATGTACAGCTACTGAATGAATAGCACTTGTTTCTGCAGGACTTCTACACAAGTATTATCTTGACAGAATCTATTTAACAAAGAGACCAGAAATCAAAGCAATACGACTAAAAGATGTACTGCAGTATGCCTGTCCTTCAAGTTGTTTTCCAAGATAATGCTTACTGGACAACTTGTCATCTATACAGCTGGCTATACAATTCTGAAAAATATACTAATTGCATTCAAATATGTTTGGAAATAGGCATATTCATTAGTATTTACATTTTAAACTTCCACGTTGCTGATACCTAATAAGTAACAATCACATCTTTGTGTCAACTTCACCTTCAGAGTTTGCTAACTGCTAGTGCTACAAAAGCTTGAATTTGTCAGGTGCTAATCTTGGGTTAAAATGTTCAAACTCATTAAATGGCACTGACATAAGCAATGGATGATAAAATGTTGTACTCAGCACTTCTCAGGGTCAAAGTCTGAGTCCCAGATTGATTCTTTTTCATACAAATTTACAGAAAATTATTCTTGCAACAGGATTTCACTGAAGATAAACTTGTGCTTCTGTGCAATAGCTCACTTCCATTTTTGGAACCAGACTTATTACCTCACAGCCAACACATGAAGTTTGCTCCATTTACATACTTTGATCTTTTCCTTCCCATCTTGATGTATGAGTTCCTGCTGACAAGCTTCTTTATGAAGACAACTAACATTGCATTAGGTATATATTCCAATATGAAATTGAACTTCATTTTAGATGAAAGAAATCCTACAGGACTTGCTAGAAAAATCTCAGCAACACCATGACTGCTATGTAGGCTGGAAGGCATGTGTTACAGGACTTGTATTCTGCTTACATTCTGCTATTGTTCAATGTTAATGTCCACTTTATGTAATAAAATTAATGGGCCATAAGGGTATGCAATGGCTAAAGGAATAATGTGTTTACAGCAAACGGAATGACTAATACATAAATTTAGGCTTGGTTTCTCTCTTGATCAAGGTTGTGGGATTTTCAGTGTATACATGAGAAATTTCTTGATTTTTTTAAACTGATTTTGTGTTCAGATCATAAGGTCTTGGTTATAAACTATCAAGAAAATAGGATTTATAAAATAGTCATCTGGGAATAAACTTTTTTCTTTGGATAGATAAACACACTGCATCTTCCTAATCAGATCTATCAGCTTCATGTAAAACAGAGGGGTCTTCTTTTTCTCCAGATATACATCAGTGCTAACTAACTAAACTAAACTAAACTACATCTGAGAATGTTGATACAATTCATGGCTACTTTCAGAACTTCTGCTAGCTTTGATTGTGATGTCTGTCCATGTTCAAATATCCTTCCCAATAAAGTATTTTCCAGTAGCTGAAGTGAATTTTCCTTCTTGCAGTGAAAGCCAATTACTTCTTTTCCTATCACATCAGCATCTCTGCAGCAACTTTCTACACATAGATTCTATTTTCTTCTCAATCAGCTGTAGAAGAAATAATTTCCAGTCCTTTGCTATTTGTCTCACAGGAAACAGTTCTTAAATGTCTTCTTATTCTTGATGTTCTCCTTTCAGTCAACCTTAATTTAGAGAAGCATCAAAAGGCAGCAAGTCTCAACAGTGATGTATTACTGCTAAAAAAGAAGAAATAAAGGGTTTTAAAGGTTAAGGAGAAAGCAGTGCAAAATATTAAAAATCACGTGTGATGACAGAAGTATGATGAAATCAGTTTCTTGCAGCTCCTGTGCTGCATTATTGAGAGGCCTACTTTAGCCACCCCTGTAGTGACTAAAGTAGTCTTTACCCTGTAGTTCCCACTGTCAAAAGCACATTTCAGGATCAACAGACAGTTGCCAGCAATGGCTGTGACTATATATTCAGTCAAAATGCTGAAGAGCAGGAAGGGCCAAGCCTGTACCCCTCCTTCCACCCATTACCTACTAAAATATTAAAACTAGTGAACTTCTAAATTATTGGAAAAAAAAAATTGTGCTAATCTAAATTAAACATATTTTGCTATGCAGCTGTATTTGATACTGGATCCCAAAGTAAAGTAAGGACTGCCCAAGGAATCAATTTTTTCTAAACTAGATGTATGAGGAAAATGAATCATCCATTGACAAGGACAAGATGTGTTTTGGGCAGGCAAGGGGAGCATCTTACAACACTCTGGATATAGTAACTGAGACTGTCCACAACAGGCCTTAATTAATTACAAAATTCAGAGCAGCAATTGTAACTTCCCTTCCCCCACCCCAGTTTACTAGATCTAAGCAAACTGTTTACCAATATCCTTACAAATATTGATTCCCAGCTGCTCCTGGCTCCTCATATATACCTCTTTTCTTCTGGCTCTCTACTTATTCTTCCAGTTCTTTTTACTACACTCTATTTGTTTTTTCCTCATTCTTTCACTTGATGCCCCATTTTTAGATTTCCTATCCCACCGTCATACACAAGTTTCCTTCTATTTCTCCAGGAGTCAGGCATACCTGCTAACACCAGAAATTGGTGGAAAAGCCTCCAGTTTAGGATGTGAGGTTGCAGTAGGAGACATGGGCGTTGCTTTCACAGGTGCTTGGGGAAATTATCACAGAATCAATTAGACTGGGAAAGAAACCTATGAGATAATCGAGTCCAACCTATGACCAAACATCACCATCTCAACTGGACCATGGCACTAAGTGCCATGGCCAGTCTTTCCTTAAACACCTCCACCTCCAGCGACGGTGACTCCTCCACCTCCCTGGG
>VXBT01016174.1:0-16592 GCA_013400235.1 Oriolus oriolus | reverse complement strand
TTTCAAACCAAGACAGAAGTTAATTTTATTCATTACAATTACAATTACATTGCAGCTATGAGAAAAACTCGGCTGGTGATCATCTTTGGTCCCACAAGACTAAATGATGTAACCTTTTACTGCGTTACTGCTTTCCTGAAACAGTAGGTACATACATCCTGATGCCACTCACTAAAGATACTAATAATTTTTTAGCCCCGCTCTGGTGACTGTCTGCCAGGATTACTGCAGCAGACAGTTGTGTATTACAAGAAGCAGCCACTTCATCTATTTTCTCACAATGCAAACAGGCATTTCTAAATTGTAAATTGACCTTGGATTCTAATGCAACTGAAGTGTGCAGATTATAAAGATCCCAAAGTATGTGTCTATATTAGCAGCTTTAAGCAGAACTGGCTTGAGTATTTCACAAAAGTATTTAAAGCTGAATTATCTCCCCCCAGCACCCCACTGCACTTCATCATAAAAGACATGTAAAGAGCTCAGCTGCAATTTCCTTTCTTCACTGTTTCAGTTCAGCTACTGCAAGAAAATTGCTAGTATGAACACAGCCACTGACTTGTGATGAGACCCCTATTCCTTCTTGTTCAAGACATTTATAAAAGCTATTTTAAAGGCTTTGAAAAATGTTACCCAAGGAGATGACAGACTTACCAGCTTTTCTGTGCATGCTCATAAAGGTGACCATAGAGGAAGAAAGAAAATGTGTGGTTTGAGGTTTACACACAGCCTTAACTTTGTGGGGTTTCTAGGGAGTAGCTGCAAAACAGCAGTATGCTCTCTCTGTACAGTGGGTGTCTGTGGGAGTGTACACTCAAAACAAGGCCAGCTGAGAAGTTCCAACTCTGGTCATTCCCATTCCTGTGCAGATACAGAAAGAAAAATACACAAACATTATTACTACAAGAAGTGGTAAGCCAAACTAGCAATTAATCGCTAGCAGCACCAAATACGAGATCAAGACATAAGCTATTTTTTGGCTCTAGGAAGCTGCAGTGGGTGGTTATGCATGTCTGTGTATTTGTGCCTTGGGTACACATACCTATACATTACATTTTTGGAAACTGGCATTCTTACTGCTCCTAGCACAGCACATGTGCATGCTGGAACTGCTCCAGATTTCCCCCATCCCTGGGGTTTCCTTTGTAGTTAACTTAAATAACAACAAACACGCCTGCCAAATTTTGCTTTGGAGCTTGGCTGCTTCTTGGTCTGCTCTCTGCAGGACCTCCTTTGTCTCTGTCACTATTTTCCTGTGCTCCAGAGAGGCATTCACAACCCATTCCACATCCAGGGCTGGCACCAGAAGGATCCACCTGCTCTGCTTGTTGACAGAACAAATATCTCTGCTTTCTTTAAGAACTTCCCAAATTTGACCACAAGAGTGAACAAATGAAATAGCTTGGCCCTTGAATGCAAGGTATAGGTGCTGCTGCCTTGTTTACAAGGTGCTAGGAGGTGTTAGTACACTACTGCACCGTGGCTGACAGAACAGGGCTGGGAGGGATTGAGGCAGACGGGGTTTACTTGAGTAGTTGATAGGAGCATTTGTGTTTGCAGTTGCCAGGCCTTGTCATCTCCACAGTCGTGTTTGCTGCCTGGGATTTGCATAGGGATCAGCTCTGCTGTTTTCAATCACATGGCACCTTTCCCCTCAGTCTTTGTCCACCTCCAGACTCTCCTTCTGTGTCTGCCTGTGCTTAAGGCTAGAAGTTGGTCAACTGAAGTAGCAAATAGGTCCTTCAGATGCTTTACATGACAGTGTGCCAAGAGGGCTGTGAATCAGAAATAGAGATTACTTATATACCAGCTATTGTTCCTCAGAAGTACTTGGAAGTACTCTGTTGGAAACTGCAAAGCAAACAGTAATAAGAAACAAATGTCATGTGGGGTGTCAGCTTCTGGTTTTCATAACTTCTGTGCTGGAGTACAGTGAATACAAATTGTACCTGATTTACTGGTATCTAGTTTACTTTTGGTAAAATGTGTATGTGCTTTACAAATACCAGTGTGAATTTAAAGGTTCTGGTATGACCATAAAAAGAAGTTGTTCCAGCCCTGAATATGTTTTTCCTGCATTTTGTGCAAGAAAGGGGGCCAAGTATACGTCTGAAGTTCCAATTCTACCACTCTTTCTCATTTTAATCACTGGGCTCAGGAGGTAAAGATGCCAGTATGACTCTTTGAGCATTTTAAGTGATAACAGTGGCTCCAAGGATGTAGGACAAGTCTCCAGAGAAGTCCAACAAATGTTATTAAATTTCTTCAAATAACAGTCAATCTATCTTGCTTCAGCTTGTGTATGTTTTGGCAGTGCTTTTCTAGAAATGCACTAGCACCTAGACAATACCTGAGATCCCAAAACCTTTTCTAATTAAGGTTAAATTCATTCTCTGGTTCTTAAGTACACATTACTCTTTTTAAAGGAACAATGTGTAAAATTTCCCTTAGAAGACAAAATGATAAGCTTGCTTTTGCTTAGTGGGGAAAAAAAAATAACAGCATCTCATTATGGTAACTTGGTCAGAGAGATGTAAGTTAGTTTCAGCTATACAGGAATCTGATGTCAGCCTGGTAATTACTAAGCAGAGTCAATAATACCTCTCCTCAGTATAATTGCAAATCCAGTACAACCATGACCAGAACTAAATTGCCTGAGAGCAATCAATAGAAATCTCCTGATTGCATTCCCTGGTGTACACATCAGATATAAAAAGGAAAACTGTCCATCCAAGCAAAAGGTCAACTTTACAAATGAAAACTGCAACATAAGGCTGGAAGAAGTCTGTCCACACAGAAGCCTCTTGGTTAACTCTGGCCATAGGTGACAGACCTAAATGGGAAGATGCATATTTTGAAGGTAAAAGGCTATGTCTACATGAACAGTAATTTGATGCAACTGGAGTGGAGCAACAGATTAATGTAGTTGATGCTGAGTTCCTAATATTTTTTCCCTATGTGGTTTGTGGCTTTTAGTCAGACTAAATTCAGTCTGTTTTCTCAAACCCAAGATCTCATCACATGTGGCTCAAAGCTGTCTGAAGCATCAATCTTTGCCTCAGATTTCTGTGTCCCTGCAACAGGCTGGATGTCATTAGATTTGCACCTGGACTGGAACTTCTGGCTCAGCTTTCTCTGAGGAAGGTGATTCAAGTATACCAAAAACCACTGTGAGGACCAGAGCAGAGCATGGTGAGTGGGGAAGCTCAAGGGATTAATTTTAAAACCTCACTGTTCCTTGAATTAAAATAGTATTGCAGATGCAGCCAAAGATTTTCTCCAGAAACCCTAATTGTTATTTTCCTAGGGCCTCATCCTTCTGCTTTTTCCTTTCTCAATCACATTTGCTTGTACATAAATCCATGAATAAGCACATTGCCTTTAGTGCCATGAAATTCTTACAACTTTTTCCTATGAATATAAAACAAAGAGAAATCTAATGATTTAGTAAATGCGAGGTTAAATTTTTCTTATTATTGTGATCAGAGACTCAGAGGAAATGGGTGAGTTTGGTGCTCATATTGTTGCTGTGTTGTTTTTAAAAAGAAAAAAGTTTTTCTGTATACTCTTCAGGAACTGAATAAAAGCTTTGAAAAGTGCTGAAACTTAGTCCCTTGAAACTTCCAGAAGAATTTATGGGTGCCAGAACTGTAAGAGCCCAAATTCTTACTTAGAACTCTCAAAAACACTATGGAAAACTGGCTCCCAATAGCCTCTGAATTCTTTTTGAATACCTATCCCGGGTAGCTGATGGGTCCTGAGGAGTGGATTGGTAAATTCTTTTTTTTAATGTTGTCATTATATTACCCAAATATTTGTATTTTGGATTGTATGAAGTTGGCAACTGTTATGCATTCTGTCTGCTACTACATCTCCTTTTGAAGGCTTTTACTGCAATGGATTAGTTTTCTAAACTGACTGGAATTTTCTGACAAGTCTGCTTTAGCATAAATTGCTAGTTTTCTCACTACGTCAAATTATGCTGCCCACACTGTACACAATACAAAACAAAAAGCCTGCACAAAGCTGTGGTGTGGGAAACATCAAGAGTATTTTTGCTTAGGCTCTGCTGACAGAAAATGTTTTCTTTCCAGTGCAAGTCTATGTTTCATTTGACATGTCTTTTGTTACAAGTTTATGAGCCAAATATTTTCAACAGGTTACAGATTTAATTTGGGGGTATTTTAGATACCTCTGTAACCCCACAATAGTAGAAAAAGGTATTTGCCCCATAAGAAAGTTTTTGTAGAAGCCAGTATTAAATTCTACTCATCTCTTAACAGAAAAAAACATGTGACAGGCATTGCATTTGCATTACGGTATGGATTAAAGTACTGCAGTCAGAATAGCATAAAAAGGCTGTTAAATAGCTGATAATTTCATCGTGTTGGAAGCAAGAGTAGAACTACAATGCCATTGCATTAATACTGTAATGCTACGAACATTTTCAATTATCGTGCTTAACCTTGCTAAGAAGCTAAAATGAGCATTATCAATACAGTGCGGCAGGAGCAGCACAATAGCAGCCCGCTACTCTCTTGCTTTCTCCCCCTCCCCTTCTTCCTCCTTGCTACCAGAAGGGAAATGTGTGAACTCTTGCCCACACCACTTCTAAACTGCTCAAGCAATTGTTTCCTGTAGATTAATTTGTAATTCTGAATCCCAAGAAGAAGGAAATGGGAGCACGTTCCTCCCCCAGGCCATTCGCAGATCTGGAGTTTTAACGTAATCTAAAGCAGAGGCTGAGGAGCCGACACACACACACACACACACACGAGGAAAGGGAGGGAGGCAACAGCGAAGGTGACCCCAGAGTGTTTCTTTTGCAAAGGTTTTTCTTTGTGTACCAAAACACCTTGCTTTAACCGATGTTTATATCTTCCTTGCTCTTTTCTCATGCAAACAGGCTTATGTAAAAAAGCTGTGGGGTGAATCAGGGAGGCCGCTGTGTGACTGCCTTCTTTGTTTGCCCATGGTTG
Source organism: Oriolus oriolus (assembly GCA_013400235.1). Taxonomy (NCBI): domain Eukaryota; kingdom Metazoa; phylum Chordata; class Aves; order Passeriformes; family Corvidae; genus Oriolus; species Oriolus oriolus. The sequence goes on along the minus strand of VXBT01016174.1, from coordinate 11,613 downwards.
CTCTGGTGATGATCATTTCCTTACAGAAAGAGAGAGTAAAACAAACAAACAACTTCCACCAACACTGATGCTGTTCTTCATACTGTCTAAACAGGGCAGCAGGAGCTGTGAGCTTTTAGGGTTATCTGGAAATGAAAAGCAGCAGATAGGCAGATTTCAAGGGGAAGTTAGAAAATGTAACCAGTGATCTGAACACTGATGCCTTGCTACTATTAAAAGCCCCTTCAATGCTTATACACATCTCTGTTCTCTAAATACCATTTAAAATCTGCCATTCCATGAGGACATTCCCCATCTTCACTTTTAATAATAACCTTTTGGGGCTATTCAGAATAATTTAAACAAATTTATCAATATCTGTATTTTCTTTTGTTCTACTTCTGCAAATGAGGATTTCTGCTCACCTTGGACTGAGCAGTCCACAATAAAACAGGTATAAAAATGGAACAGAGAAGACTAAAGGGACCCAGAAGAAAAAAGTGTTACGAAAAGGGGACTGATAATTCAGCTTTTTGTAAGCTTCCCCGAAAGCTTTCTGGAGGGGGACTTCCGAAAAGGTGGCATTGTTCTCTTCCACTTCACAGAATGGGGAGAAGTCTCCAGTGAAAATGAAAGAGAAGCCTGTGTAATATGATTATGATGAGCTTTTAATACTGCAGAGAAGACATAAACATTAAAGTAAAAAAGCTCTGGAGAATTTCTGTCTTTAACAATTTTCTCAGACCCCTGCTACCAGTTTTGATCAGAATATTCCAGGGTTTTTGTGTATTAACGATCTTTTTCCCTCTGCTTGTAAATGGGAAGTTAGAATCCCTGATGGGAAGTGTGACTTCAGGTCTCCTGCATCAAGGTTACCCCTACTGTTCTGCCAAAGGTCAACCTTTTGGGGCTTTTAGGGCTGTGCCTTCAGCACACTGGAAAATTAACACTGTGGGAGAAGGCAAAAGGCAGGAAATCAAGTTATATTGTATCATTTCAACTGTGGGTTCTTATGCTTTGATCTAGCGTGTCTATAACTAAATGACAAGAGCATAGTCTCCTGAAAATTGCCAAAAAGTCAATTGAGGAGACACAGATGTCTAGAAAAAAAGATATCTGTAATATTATCTCAGGGACTCCAGACAAAATTTTCTTTCCTTATCATTTGGCAAGGATTGGTGTTGATTTTTGATTGCTTAGTAAGTTTATTTCCATTAGCAGCTTCAGGGAGTATTGTTAAATAAATGTTTAATATTACTGTGGACTCTGGAGTGTCCTTGTTTCAGAGAGGTGTTAAATTCCCAGCCAATCTATTTCAGTGCAGGGAGGAGACGAGCTTATCTGTTCTCTGCCCAAGGCCTATTAACTCCTGCCAAAATCTCTTTCCTCACTCGAGAATGTCAAAGCTCACCCTGCAACCATCTGTAAGGCAAGAAAGGAAAGCATGAAACAAATGGACATCAAATTAGGAGGGGTTTCCAGGTGCTGTAGAGCAAAGGAGAGAGCCTTCCCAGGAATGACCACTAAGATTTGCTTTGTGCGCTTCTTGGTCAATTTGCTGCGGCACCACAATAGTACAGAAAACATTTGAAATCCTGTCTTTTCCATCTATAATGAGGATTTCACTGGCCAAAAAGAAAATTTAGTTATGTTAAGGGGACACTAAGGTTGCCCCTGACTGCATCCTGATGCCTGAAAACAGCTGGATGTTTGAGAAAGAGGGTCAGGAACCTGGAATAAAGTGACATGTGCTAGAATCTGGAGATTATATTTGGCTGAGGTTTGACCATCTACTTAAGGTGGAGAAGGAAATCTCATTTGGGAATGAGAGAATCTGGGACATTTTTATTTTATCTTTACTGTTTTTCACAGATCTGTTTTCCAATTAGAAATATTTAAGACTTCCAAGATGTAGCTGGTATTCACTCTAGCAGCTGGACTAGAAGCCTTCTGCAGGTCTCTAATTATAGCTGTTGATTTGCCAAGGAAATTAACTGTTTATCTTGATTTGTCAAAGAAACAGAAAGACTTGCTGATTACAGACTACTGTCTGATAACTACATTATATTTATGTCTAACTCTTATCTATTCTCTTAACCTCTAAATATCTCAACTATCTGAGTCCAGTTTGGTGAGTTAGAAGGCCCTTTCATATTCAGAAAAAATGTATGTGTTGGCCAAAGTATACTAGTAATCTAAGAAATTCAAAGAAGGTGTAGTTCAAACATGAGATTTATGTGTTGAGGTTAAATCTAATATGGCAGCCTTGTGAAAATGTTCCTGCTTTCCTCTTCAGTTGTTTGTACTTTTCATGTCCTCTGTGCAGATGATGTTCCAGTGCTGACCTTCACAGAGGGAGTGCTGGTGTGCACTCCTGGCTGGAGTGGCACTGCTCACAGGTGCAACTGACCTCGGCCTTCAGGCTGGATCTGAGACCTCCCTCCTGTCTGAGACCTCCCTGGCACAAGTGGACTCTGCCCCCGGCTTGGAGTCTTGACTGCTTTGCATCGCAGTGCAGTTCAAAAGGGAGGGGAATAAGCAGTAGACACAGCTGGTCAGTGCCAAGCCAAGTTTCCAAATGTATTCACAATCTCCTCTTAATACAACTGGATCTTTCCAGGGCAGCTTTTCAGATTATCTGATGAGCTTTTAGAGAGAGGACTCTGATACAGAGATACAAAAAAATCTTGCACTTTGAGCAAAATGGCAGCTGTGTGAGGTCTTTGAAACATTGGACCTCTTCTTTATGACATCTGTACTCCATGGGCCAGAAGAATTTAGTAGGAGGAAGCCAACATTTATGCTAAAGGGGCCTGAAAATTGTTATGTGGAGCCAAGTATTGCACTATCCAAAAGCTTTTCTTTGTGTCTTATTGTCTGTATTAGAGAACTTATTTTAATGAAAAATTTAGAATTCTTCTGGTGCTATCGACTCCTTTGAAATTCAAAAGTACTCTACTTTTCTGAGCTTTCTTGAGCTTTCTGACATGGTTGCTGAGATGGCTTTATATGTCAACATAAGACTTCATACACTTTACCAGACAATTTGTCTTTTCTCTTTGTGCTTACCCTTAATTTTTCCCTGCTTGGAATCTCTTTGCAATCTGACTTCAGGAGCCCTTCATGGGCTTGTTGTGGAAAGCATTCAACTCCCTCTGCTCAGCATGTTCACTGCACTTTTCCTGCCCTATAGCCTTGTTTATTGTTGTTTAACATTGATATTATATATTGTACTTAGATTTTCAGTTGTACTGGATCTTTGAAAGCTGGCAGGATGAATTGCTTGGTTTCCAGTCTTTAATGTTTATCTCCCCTTGGATCTCACCATCTGTTCCTTTTTGGCAGTGCAGGTAAATGATTTTATTTTCAACTTCCTTTCATTTGCCCTGTTTCCTGCAGATACTTAGCCTAGATGTTTCCTTTCTCTCTCCAGATATCATCCAGAAGGTTTTGGTGGCTTTTATTGAGGCTGATAAATCTGACTGAAATTTCCACACTACGTTGTGTGTTGTAGGGTTTACTTAGAGGGGAGGAGGTAGGGATTTTTATTTTACTGGGATTTATATTCACTATCATGTCCTCATGGAGTATAGTAAAATGACATACACAAACTTAGGATAGGTTTTTTACCTTTCATTCAAGTTTATTCCTCCTAACTTCTTCCACGTGCCTTCTCAGTGTTACATCTTTGAGCACATTAGCAAGCCACATGACCATTATTTTGGGAATCAATGTCTGTAAGAGTTCAGTTCTAGTATAGTCCAATCCCAGGCTCAGTACCAGAGGCAATGCCTCATCTCAGATCAGTAGCCATGCAATGGAGTGTTGACCTTCAAAGAAGGTGCACTATGCTGTTTTCAATTTTTCTCATTTATGGCCAATCTCATAGTCTTGTGGATTGCAAAGTCTTTAAGGGAGAGTCTCAAAACTTGGTGATCTGTAACACACTTCTGCATACTGTTGAAGCAACAGAAAACCAGGACGAAACACAGGATGTGTAAAGGAGAAGAGCTTTTTTCCCTGCATTGTATTACCCATCACAGAAAACCCAACTTTGAAAAACTACCCTGAATTTTGTTTTTGCAAACATTTGGATGTATAAAATGCTGTCTTTCAGAGTTAGTGATATTATCCTTCTATGGCCATTTACAATGTTCCCTCCGAGCATCTCTACTTTCATTATTTTTTAAAGCTGATATTGAAATCAGATGGGATCAGCTTGTGGTATGTGCCTTAACAAGTTACTGAAGGGCAGTTAAGGCTCTGCCTCATGAAAGCATTAATCTGAATGAAAACCGACCTGCTGTTCTCTTTTGTCATTCATCAGCTGTCCTCAGATTCTCTTCTCAGTCAGACCTATGAAATAATTTGCCAGTTGTTGCAGTCTGTCAACTACGCCCATTAACTAAAAGTCATTTCCATACAACAGCTGTCCCTCTGTAGTTTCTGTGTAACAAGTTGGTTCTCTGTCCCCTTCCAAAACCAGAACCCACAGACATTTGGCATTCTTCTTGTGAGTGCTTGTAAAGAGCCCAAACCCAAAACCCAAGTCAGACACCAGTCTGGGAATCAAAGTCCTTCCTGGGGTAGTCTTGGATTTTCAGTTGTTCTGTCCAGTTCATTAGGTCAGAGATGTGCTGAATGGGCACAGTAGATTTCGCATAATGGTTGGTAACATTTTATTTGTTGTATGCCTAAACAAAGGGGTTTGATTTCAGTTCTGTCAGACAAGCATTTTTCCTTAACTCTTGAAAATTAATTTTTAAACTATGCTATAAGGGTTTTTACTAAGATCTTTTCATTCTTTTACAGCAATTTTTGGCAGCTCCTGTAACTTCACCCAAGATCATGAGATGCTTTTGACAGCTTAGAAAGAGGTAGTCATTTTTTCTGACAAAACCTAGAGAAGATATACTAGATGTTACAGCAGTGTCTGGACTATTGGCACAAGTAGTAATTAAATGATGAATAGTTCCTTAGACATTGGGATTCATAATGGTTTTGGTTTCCCAGGTACTGATAATTTCCTGATAATTACTGTCTTCAACCATTTTGCAAACAGCCACAGGCTATTACAATACAAGACAACTGGTCTTTAGATTGATCATATCTGGTCTTTAGATTGATTCATGCTTTTAGGGTTTTTTTTTCCATTTGGCTGATGTGTAGATTCTAGACTATTCTCAGAAAAATTCATCAAAACACTTAGGACAGTATTATTTGTAAAAACATTTGTCAACTTCAGTGTTGCCTGTTTGATTCGGAAAAAACTGCTTTTATTTCCTCAAGCTCAGATTAATGCCTCTGCTTGTTGATTTACCCAGTAATTTTGCTACACCTTAATGTCTGTGTGAAATTCTGCTGTAAGAGTGCAAAAAAGCAGAGGAAAACACCAATTTGATTTTTTTATTTATTTACTTTTAAGACTTGTTACTTATGTAAGAAAAGATAGATTTCAAGGCTTTGCTGATGTTCTGCCTTCTGTCATCAGGTTCTGGAACACATTTTAGACTTGGATCTTAGTCTTGCACGAGATGTGTTTCTCCTATTAATGTATTTCAGCAACTGAGGTGAAACTGACCACTTGAATCACTGCATGTTCTCATGTTTAGCTCTCTACAGGTGTCCCTTGCCCTCCTGTGTGAGTTCTGCACTCACACCTCACAGCATCGGCAGACTGGAGAGAGAGCAGCGTGCACTGGGCACTCTTTCACTACTGAAAACCACTTTAAATCTCAGGCCTCTAATGACTTACACTAAACCAAAGCCAGAATCACCACATGGTATCTCTGAATTCGCTATATCACTTGAAAACACTGTTGCTGCCAAAATCAGGTGAGCTTGGTGAAAGGCCATAGCCAGACATACTGTTGTGTGTTGCAGCGTTTTGGGTTAGGAGATGAGTGAATGCATTTGCACCTTCTCAGCTGGTTCAGATTTGCTGGATTTACTGCATTTGTGACTGCTGAGAATAAGCTCTACTAAGCTGCATACATTTTAGTATCTTTGTTTTATTGCAACACTATTTTCACAGAAACTGGTGAAGGTGTCACTGCTTATACAGTTGTGCTTACATAGCTGAGGGAGCAGAAGCGAGACAGAGGAGGGGGTGAGCAGATGAGGACAGTGACCTCTTAATCAACTTAAGCTGTAGCCACAACACATCTGACTGTGTCTTGAGCAATTTTAATTAAGAAAAAAAAGAAATATAAATGTTGACATGGGGATGGCCAGGAGCCAGGGATGAAATTCCAGCCACACTGAGCATGCAACTGGAAGGAATTTCCCGGGTCAATAAATCCCATCCCATGTTTTTCCAGGAAAACATTCTTGAACTGATCTTGGTCCACATTAAAGTTTATTTGGTCTGTTGACCTGCTACTCTTGAAAGCCAAACATCCCATAAGACTTCCCTGGGCTGTGATTTCATTTCAAGTGATAGTTCAACAGAGCCATAAATATACACAGAAAGTTTCTGATTAACCCTTCCAACCAATGCCTCCCCCACCACACACCCTCATGACATCCCAGCTGACATCCTGCTTCTTAAAGACACACCTTGTCAAAGTGATGCTCCATTTTATAGGGAAGCAGCAGAATAGCTCTACAAGTTTCCATAAGAGAGTTTTCTGCACATTAAAAGTTTTGGCCCACCACAACCCTCCAAGCTTTGAGGCTGAAGTGTCTGTTTTCCAGCTCTAATGTGATGTCAGGAAAAGATTTCTTGTTCCTTCTTTTACACAGACTCTGCCTTCACCCATGCAGTTTTTTGGTGATCAGTTTTTTCACAAAGCTAGAGGGCATCGCTGAGAGCCATGGAGGAACTAACCTAGCCTACATTACTGCAATTTTTTCAGTAGGCCCTGTGCTGGTAATGGTAGTTATTTCTCCTTTCTCTTTAGTCTTCTGATTTCTTTCTCAGGCAGCTCATACTTACCTCACAGCTGTCCTAATTTCCTTGCCAGTCTTGGAGAAAACTTGTCAACTGGGCTCTGACCTTTGCTTTCCTAAAATCACACATCTGTGTGTTCCAGCTTTCCTTTCAGCATATGATTTTTTTTTTTATTTGTTTCCTGATTTTGTCTTTTCAGTGTACTTCTGAAAAGCAGGGAAAGAAAGGCAAGCAAACTAGACCATTTGCCTGTCTGGCAAGGGAAATGGCATGATTTTTAAAGTGGCTGAGCTAAAGAAATAGTAAAACCTTCAAAAAATTCTAACGCTTGCTGGGATGTTTTTATTTATTTTTGGAGCTGTGGAATATCCATGATTTTCAGAGTTTTGACCTTTATTTTGAAGAATGTCATAATTTTGCCAGCAAACTCAGCTGTCAATATTTTCATTTCACACCTCTCTATAGAAGTTCATAACTGACCTATAAAATTACACATACCAAGCATATGTGGTCTCAAGCAGGAAAAGATTTAATAAATAAATACATAAATACGAATGTGTTTGTTTAAAAGTTATAAAACCACCAAAAAAAAAAAGGAATAGATGATTTCAAATGCATTTTACAGTCCTGTAACTCAAAAGCAAGCCAGTCAGATTTTTCCTTCTTTTAAACTCCAAATGATTAACTTCTTAGTCTTTAATGTGGACTAATGCAGTGCCTGTGGCCATTATGGCAAATAACCACATTATTGCATTTAGGAAATTAGCTACTGTGTGCTTGTGGTAATTTTGTCTCCATTAAAACAGCTCCCAAATTTTAAGCTGGCAGACTTATTACAGGAGTCAGTTCTGCTTTTAGATACACACCATCTTTGTGCATTCATGTGGATTCACCAATGTGTATTTGAAAGGTTCTTTGTCTGTGAGTTTAATATTAAATGTTTTTCTGCTGAATGACTGGGGAAGGGAGGAGGGAAAGGATCTAACTTTCAGAATGCTGTATGTTTTAGAGGAGAACTTCACTTTTAAAAATTTCTCTAATGATAGTCTTTGCATGATTCATATCCATGTTTAACTGTTAGAAGGTGATAGGTCTGAAAGTGTTATGGCATTGTAATTTCCAGACTGGAACATGTAGGATAAAAATGTTACTGTTAAAAGTGATCGTAATATTCACAGGAACTTTAATCTTCAACTCCCCACCTAGTCTCCTTTCATAAAGTACTGGGACCACCAAGCTATCTGAGCTTCTGAAAATCTGGCATAAAATTACTTTTTTTATGAAATGCACATCCTTATTTAGTTTTCTCAGCTGAGTTTAGTGAAGTGCTGTAGGACAAAATCTGTACAAGAGGGAAGAGCAGCAGTGGAGTATATGGCAGACTGTGAATATTTTATGCCATGATGATATTATGGGTGATAAACTCTTCCACTCCTTTTCTGCTCACTAAATAACAGCCTGATCTAAAAGCAGAGAAAAGCAGCATTGACATCTGGGAAAATTCATTGAAAGATCAGAGTTTTCTTCCAAAGAAAATTGAAAAAGGAACTTCTCCCATATTTTTATGAGAAATTGTTCCCACCATACAAAACAGTCTATTGTTGTGTTGGTTTGGGCAAGGCTCCTCCAGGATATCGCTCACAGTGACACATTGTTCAGTCACCAGTTTTAGCAGGTCAGTCTCTTGCTGGCCTTTTGTTGCCCTGCTCACGTGGGCAGCCCTGAGCAAGGTTAAACAGTAGTGGTGTAGATCTCTATCGTGTCCGTGTTGCTTCTACTTAGGGAACCATGACTTTAGCAGCTCAAAGTTTGTTTTAAACCTCTGTTTTAGGGGGAGGGTGTGTATGTGAGAAGTAATGTTGGCCAGGCCTTCAAGATTGCTGAATGCCTTAATGTTTCAGTTTGCAATGAAATCCTAACCCAACTCTGCCTTGAGTGGTTTTCTGTTTGAGTGAAGAGAGTTCACACAGTTCAGGCCCCAAGGTTACATTAATAAGGCAATATGTTGAAAATACAAAGGCACAGTGTCTCTAAATAAGCTATACTGATTCTATGCTTGGAATACATGACTTTTGGGTGCTGTGAAAAACCCTTTCAGGGTCTTCCATACCTAAGTATTTCAGTTCTGTCTTTTAATGATTAACTGAATGATCCATTTAACATCATATTCATTCTCTTACAGATGTGAATTAGCATACTTTCTTGCTAGAGCTTTACAGGACACACAATAAATCTCAAAAAAATAATGAGTATAGATGTCATGGAAAGCAGTCGGGGAAAATAGTCTTTATCCCACAACTTATGTTGTAGGATTGCATAAATATTTGATAACTCAGAAAATGTTAGGTTTTCCAGCATTCTCTTACCTCTGTTAAAGTACAAAAATAACCCCTTTCCTTAAAATTTATAGGTTTCTTTTTTTTTTCTTTTTGCACAGTTCCACAATATGAAATGAAGACTAATGTCAGCCTTTCTATTAGACATGTCCATACCTGCAATAGTAAAATTCCAAATGCGGTGAAACTCACCTGATTTCAGATTTGCTCGCCATTTTTGTTGAATTGGTTGATTTCAGTGACCAGTGTACAAAACTCAGCAAGTTTGAGGCATTTCTTCCCAGTCATTACATACTGAAGTGCTTTGGGGTCCAGGAGCTGGTGATTGTGCCTGGGAACTTGGTAGCCAGTTTTGGCATTTCAGTGGTGGTGAACAGAGAAAGAAATCTTGTGAAAGAAGTGAACATTTCTGTGCATCTCCTGAGAACTGGGGTTGGTTTCCCTGGTTTGGAAAGGAATCCTCCAAAATGGCAAAGAAATGGTAAGGATGTCCTTTCAAACTCCATATTCCAGAAGACCGAAAAATATTTAACAAAGTAGTGCCAGCATTTCATTTTTATGAACATCACATGTATTTCACAGATTTTAAAGTCTTTGTTTATTAACTTCTCTTGGCAGAAAGGTTTCACAGACAACGTATAGAAATTATAAACCTGGGCTGGTCCTAGCAGAAGACTATTCTCATCTTAGTATGGGAATTACAGATATTTCATCTTAATATACTTTCTATTCATATTCAAGAGAGCTATTTTAATTTTATATAAAATAGAGCATGCAAGTTCAACTTTGTCGTAGCTCACCTTATTTTAAAAATTCTTGCTCATACCATTGTCTTACTGAAGCATAAAACAAAGTTTGGGTCAGGCAGTACTACCTGAAGATTTTTGACTAAAGGTAGCTAAAAACCTGGCCTATGAAGCTGAAATTCAAGATTCTCTTCAAAGCCATGTTCATGGAGTCGGTTGTTGTATGGTGTAGAAGAAAGTGTTTCTGGCCTCTCAAAATAGGGGGTGGGGGGCGATGAACAACTCTATTACTTAGCTATACATGCCACTTAATAATCCTATTGCACATGGAGTTGGACCCACACCCGAGAGTCACATTACTTAGAAACTAAGAAGAGGAAGAATGTTTATTGCTGCTAGAGAGGAGGCTGCCAGAAATCCTGTGGTTGAATGCCCTGGAGAAAGCAAGAGTTTTTCAATGTGCTCACAAGATTGCAAATAAAAGGCAGAGGCAAATGCTACACTCTCCCGAACTGTTATTGATTGGCTGACACACTTAAAGGATAAGGATTGTGTCCTGCAGGCCACAGAACTGAATGCAATCATATATAAAGAAAAGAAAATCCTGTTCTTTCCAGAGCTTGGATAGGGGACACATACCTGGGTGCTTCTGAAACAAGGCTTTATTAAAAGAGTGGAAGCACAATATTGTGAAAGCCAGGAGGCTTAGTCATCAAGGACAGGTGTATATGTCACTTAGACAACAACTTAAACAATGTACTTGGAATTTGGTAGATGATGCTTGAGTGAATTGAGTAAGGGTTTTTTATAATAAATACCTATTATTTATTATTAATTACCTACTATTTAGAAGACTAAATAAAAGACATAGAAGTTATTTGTTCAAAATTAAGCCAGGTCTCAACTTTTCTGTTTGGGGAGGAGTGAAAGGGGCAGCGACACTGACTTTTTACTTCTTATTTCTAATATTTTTCTTACATGGAGATTTATTTTGGATGGAATGATCTACCCCTGTGTAGCTTGCTGTCACTGATAAAGTGTGTGTATATATATATATATTTGAACAGATCAAACCCCTGAAACTTCTGTGTTATACAGGCATACCTCACCATTTGCTAATTTATTGTTGGTTTCATATCTGATTTTCTTCTTTTACTGCTCAGAACTCCCATCATGCCTGTCTAGATATTCAGTTCCTTTATCTCTCCATAAATCAGAGGAGCATAAGGCAAATATTTTTGTAAGTCTAATATAGACTTAAAACTGACCAGTCCCTTAAAAATTGAGCAATACCAGAACTCATGAAGTGCAAAGAAAATAAGCATAGAAAATAATAGAGAGGAGCGAAGGGAGCAGTAAGCTAATGAATGGGTATTTTTAATTGCTCAAGTAGTATTCCTGTTCTTTCTAGAAGGAAGGATGCAAAGGTAGAATTGAGCACTAGTGTGCATAAAAGAAAAAAATATATTTTTCAGAACTCTTCCTGCTAAAGTCCCATCCACTCTCACACATCCCATCTCACAAAAAGAAAACAGGTCCAATGGAGGGGGGGAAAAAAAAGCCAATAACAATTTAACAATTCCCTGCAAACAAAGAAGCGAATAAACCAGGAAACCAAATGTGCTGGTTTAGGCTGTGGAAGGGTTAATTTTCTTCACAG
>VXBT01016150.1:0-12550 GCA_013400235.1 Oriolus oriolus | reverse complement strand
ACAAAAGCCTTATATGTTCTAAACTTTTAAATCTTATTCAGGATGACCTAACCCCTGTCCAACGAAAATTTTGGTGAATCATAGGCTCACTTAAGAAAAGATAACCTAGAGGTGAAGATGTGCTTGTGTTTCCATGGATTCCAGTCCACAATGGGTACCTGCAAAAGTAGTTTGACCAGCCTTAGTTACTCCAGCTTCATCCTCAGCTCGTAGAGAAGCTGAGAAAACAAAATGCATACAGCTTGTATAGTTCAAGCCGTGGAGCAAATGTGTTCTAATGTTAGAGTGTTTTGTTTCATTACTCTTGTTTATATAAAAGAAAAAAGGGGGAATTATGGGAGAGATGGGATGGAGTTAAGCTGCAGGCTGTGGGATGTGCCTGCAGGAGCACATGGCAACACAAAGGAGCACATGGTGGCTTGGAGAAACTTGTCTCCCCCGGACCCTGGGGAGAGGAGCCTGCCGGAAGCTGACAGCTGGGTCACCCAAAACGGACATTCAAAGGGTATGCTGCTGACATGGGAGTGTGTGATAGGACATGTAAGTGTATAAAAACAGCTTGTTCTTTGAATAAAGCGATTCAGCCTCTGCTGGACTGGGTCCGTGTTTCAATCACCAACAACTCTTTGTAGAAAGTCACAGGGGATTCTTCTGGAACTACTACTGAAGTACTTGAGAAGCACACACAGACTCTAATTTTGACTTGGATACCATCTTTTTCTGGCAAACAAAAGTATGTCAGAGTTTCAAACTTTTGAAGTTCAAATTATTAGAATATCACAGTGGAAAAACTGGGCTTTGGAAGCACAGATTATTCAGAAACCACAATATCTAAAATAGCTAAAATGTGATCTTTAATGTGATCATTAACACCTGTAACTAGGACTCCTTCCAATTATGAAGGAAAAAAAAAAAGTAAAGTAGTTCTTAGAAGAAACACGGGAAAATATCAAACATTCATTTAAGAGGTAGATTCAAGTCAACCAAACGAAGGCAGGTAGAAGTTCTGATTTTCATTTGATGTCTGCATAAGAATCTGCTGTGTACTGGTCAATACGACTGAAACACAAAATACCCTCCAGCTATAGAATTACCAGATGAAGAAATTTCGTTCAGACAAATGATACTCATGCACTAGGTGATTCTGCTGGGCTTCTATGCTATTATCTGTCATTTACCCTCCACTCTACGTCCCCTCCTTGTAGGTCTTGCACAGGTTCATTACACAGGTCACAGCTGGCCTTGATAAAGCCAAGATGTGACTACTAAGATAATTTCTTAATGAGAGCTAATGCGAGCTCCAGTGTGGGAGAGAAATACTGCTCTCTTTGTGACCTTTTGTCTTCTGCAGCCTAAAAGAAGGATGTCACACAGTGACTGTCCTGAGACTGAACCAGCAAAGATACTTCTGACAGTACAAGCCATTGTCACTTCTCATTTCAAAAACTGAATTTCAAGAAAGACAGATTTGACTTTTATGAGAGATGTCATTCTATTGAAACTTAATTTATTTTCAGAGGCTCCATAAACTGTCTGAGCGAAATCTTAACTGCATTAACATTTTAGGATACATTTGAAAAACTTTATTTCATGGAACTGCTGCAAAATCCAGGCTTAGTACCTGTATATCATCTCCTGAAAAGGAATCCATTCTGACATGTTTTATTGAACATAACTTAATAATAAACTCAGACTCTCCAGACTGTACATGGGATACCCTGCTGTACTGGTGCAGGATTCCCAATGCACTATCAGATTAGGATCTGGCATGACAGGTTCAATTGGCTGCTTGTGGAGATTAGGGGACTGCAGGTCTTATTTTTTGTAAAACTATTAAATGTTTAGCCTACTCTTTCCAGTGAGTCTTGCCAAAGACATTCTACATTGTCATTAGCTAAAAGGAAGCCGCTGTGTTGTACAAATCAGTTCACACCTTAAAAAGTTTAAATACAGCATCTTATTCTCCAGAGTATGGAAATTCGTTATCCTACCCATAGATGATGGGGGAGCAGCAGCCTTGAGACATGCTCTTCAGCGACCCTTATTTTTCTAAGCCCAGGGAATTTCTCAAGTATAAGCCAATGGAGCAAAAAAAGCCATGTGAATGTCAGTCATTCCTGGACCATGTGCTATTTCTCATTCAAGCATCTCAACTCTAAAGTGATTGGTCTTTTCCCTCTGGAATCAGGCTGAGTGATATAGCAGCTCTCTCAGTTGTGATATTAACATTTCAAGTCAAGACTCAATTCACATCTCCATCTGAGAGACAAGATACAAGACCTTAGGCCTGCAAGCACTGCAGGGGAGTTTATTTTGATTCTCAAAATCCCTAGTGTTTTACAGATCAGAAGTCTTAATAACCAAGAGGCCACAAGTTAAAATTCCTCCTACAGAACACAGAAATACACTGTTGAGATTTCAAATCAACACAGCTACTCTGGCTGGGGTAGAATGCTGAAACCTTGCTGCTTTTTGGGAGAACCCTAACAAGCACATTCCAATAGCATGTCCCAAACCTGACCAACAAGAATCCACTTCTCCCACATCCCAGTCACAGCTGCTTGCCCCACCGGCTCTCACAGCAAAGCACATCCCTCCACAGAGAGATGAGGCTGTGTGTTGACTCTCCATAGGCCAAGCCTGTGGATATGAGCCTCAGGACTGGTAGCTTTCCTTTTCCTGTTTTTCTCAGGAGCTGCAGCAATCTGTGGCAGCAGCTGAAGCAAAAAGCCTCAGGGGTTTGGGTCACTTTCCTTGGTAACCCTTCTAGCTTATGGTGGCAGCTGCAAGATGTTGCTCAACTGAGTGGGTCAGAGTTTTGCCATGGAACAAATAAAACAATTTTTGGACTATTCGTTTCCACAGGTCACTCAAATCTATTTTTTTAGCATAACTTTAAGGAGGCTTCACTTATGTTGTTTCAAAAGGAAATTTTCATCTTGGACTGGTGCCCAAAAACAGGCATGTTCTAGAAACAGCTACACCATCTTTATAGTATTTCTACTTTCTCAGAATATAGACAGCATCAGAAAGAAGACTTCTCTTTTCACAAACACACATATGGACCTTTTGCCTGTTCACTTTTCACTCTAGCTTTTTAAAATCCTTTCAGTACTGAAGAAGTTATCCAGGAATCCAAGAGAAGAAAATCAAAATAATTTTTCCACTGTGTAATCTCTGCAAATTTGAGGAGTTATGAAAAGTTAAGCGTGGTTAGAAATGTAAGAAACAAAAGCTAAGAACTCTTGTCAGGTACTCTATTTTTCTTGGGAAAGAGAAGGAACAATGTTTAGATTCTCTCCCTGCTCTTCTCTACCAAGTACAATTTTAACTTTCCAAATCTTCAAGTGATGGGGCCAAAGTTGTAAAACCAGTTGTCTCAAAAATCTCACATTGAAAAAATTGGAAAAAAATACTTGCCCTCAGTTGCACTCTGGGTTTTTTTTATGCAGTTCTTTGACACATAGATACCAAAGCGTTGTGAGTAATAGAAAGAGACAAAAAGAAAATCATATTTAAAATACAAGTGTATGAGGATATTATCAGAGTGATGTGAATCTGCTTATAACATATGAAGGAACAGAAAGATATTATTGACTAATGTCTTATTTCTCAGATCCCCAAGCTATTGTATATCATCCTGAGATTAGCCCAAAGCAAACAGATATACACTTTAAAATTATGATTTCTTTTTCTCAACACAAGCAATCCTTGAAGAAAAAACTAACCAAAAAAATGCAAAGTCTAAAAACTGTAAAAAGCAAATTGGAAGGAAGGCTGTACCTTAGGTAACCCTACGTGTAACTGCAGTGCCTAATCTCAGGATCAAAAAGAAGGGCTATTCTCCACTTGACACCCCCAGTCTAATGCCAAAGTGTCATCAGCAACCTGACATTCTTCCATCCTGTGGACATTATTCTGCCTTCCTATTTTGCCAAGACAACCCGAACACGTTTCAGCTTGTGACATGGCATCTCTGAACCACAGAGTGTGGGAACAATTAACAACTACTGCAGATGTGGTTCCTGTGCAAGGACCACTGATCCTCAACCATGGGAAGAAGCAGGACAGGGAGATAACTGGGGCCAGCATCACCCAGTGCTAGTCATGTCCTGCACACCCAAACCAGTTCATCCCAACCCCACCAGTGGGGTGTCCACTGTGCTCTGGCCATTTCCCACACTTCGGCATCCCCAGAATGTACTCTTTTTCCACTCTCCTCCCTCTGGTGAGCACCAGGTGGCGTTTGTTCATCTGAATATTTTGGAACCAGGTCACCAGGCCTGGTAAGGTAGGTACACAACTTTTCACATCCAGGGTTTAAGGACCAGAGAGAGAGACTATTCATATTTTATGCATGCTGTGGCAGGTAAAGAGCCGTGCAGCTATGGTTTGATTACATCATTAAATCAACCTACTTGATCTCCTAAAAGACCTTACAATGGCCCCTTCTTTCACTTCGAAAACAGGAATAAAATCACCTCTAGCAGCCTGTTATATTCTCATGAAGCCCAGCAGGCTGTACATGAGTTTCACAATATCACCCACCCCTCGTTGTTCAGAAAAAAAGGGGAATTAGAGTAGAATTGGGCAATAGTACATGTGGGGGTTTTTGTCATGTTTTTGGACTGCACCACAATCTGTGCAGCCATGCCAGAACAAGGAGGAAAAACTATATGCAGAAAGCTACATTCCCTGTCCAGAAAAGACACTGAAACTCTATTTGAAATCCTAATCAAGACAAATACTTCATACATCACTCCAATACACCTCCTATTCATAAAGAGAATGACTAGAATATAAATAGTTAGGTGACAAATGCAAACAGCACTATCATCCATCCTCACCCTCTAACAGAAAACATCAAGTTTTTCCAAAAACAAAAAGAAAGTGCATCAAAGCTGAAAGGCAGAAAACAAAGTAGACACTTAAATTAGAAATTATTTTAATTGAATTTTAAATGAAGAATGCTCAGAACCTGGCCTGTTTATGACAAACCTCGGGTTTTCTGCGTGGCTAGATTCATATTAGCCTCATGTATTACTAATCTATTACCTTCAAGTTAGAAATAGAATATTGCATTAGCATGCAGAAGGTCACAAGCCAGCACTACAGGGGGAACCAGTATTTCTGTCATAAGCACTGCAGAATCACAGTGCAGATCTGTACAAATAATGAGGTAAAAGGAAAAAACTGAGCTTGCACTGTTCTGAGGCTCATGTGCCTTGATTAGAATACTGATATTACATTCATTTTAACATGACAACTGTTCTGAAGAGCCAACCAATGTTCAACACTGATAAGAGCCTCTTCTTCCTGCTCTTTCATTTCCCTAAAAAAAAAAAATGTTCAGATACACTGAAATCTTTTATCCATTGATGACTTCCAGCATTCAGATCACATTCAAAGGGTTTACTGCAGCTCTCAGTTTTAGGTATATAATTTACTCAGAGTTGTTCCAGTCTAATTTGCACTTCAGCAGTGACTACCATTTTCTGACTTGAATTACCTGAAGCCTTTCTTCTCAAGAGCAAAAAAAAATTTCAACTTTTGACGCCTGTGTCTTTCCTCTGGGAAATTGTTGTCAGGAAATGCTCTAAGAGATGTTACCAGCAGGTAGTCTGGCATGCCACTTGTCACTGATGCAAGCTTTGTACCTACCTCTTCTCATCATCTTTAACAGAAATGAGCCAAGTCATGACTCACGTTCCAGGCCCCAAAAATCCAAAAGAGTCTGTACTGACGACTTCATTGCTCTGGTCTCAGCTGGTCTTCAGTAGTTCTGCTTTGAAGCACTGTGTTCTTCATTCTCAGATACTACCAAAGATGCTGATTCCTGCATCATATATGCTCCTTATGTTGAAGTCTTCTATTCCCCTCTAGTTAGCTCATATTTTCCAAAAAAGTATCTAGAAACATTCATGCATTTCCTGGCTTTTCTGCCTTTGGAGGCCAAAACTCTGCTGGCTTGGGCTGGACCATTGAAGAAGACTGTACAATAGGCACTAGGGTACATTGCTGGGCAACTTCTCAACCACATGTATTGTGCCCCAGAAGAGTTCAGAATTAAGGCAACTAAGACTACTGAATAACACCAAATCTGGCAAATCATTTTGGCTGAAAATGTATTTTGTGTTTAAAGCCTTTCATTTTGACATCATTGAAATACTTGGAAGCATTTAATTCCTAAACACACTGAAGCGTAAACACTTCAAAGCAAAAGTATTTCTGAAATGTAAGTTCTCAAAGACTAGTTTTGTTCAAAAAAAAATGCCATCTCTTCCCCCTCAGCTGTCTCATTTTTTTAAGCAAAAAGTTAATTCTTCACTGGCCCCTGTGGATAGTGAAAAGCTGCTAAGCAGAGAAATTTTCCATCTCCTTGCACTAATTCTGTGAGAAATTTTCCTTTGCTATACAAGCTATGTAAACAGTAAGATAAGTTTTTGTAAATAACTCTTTTGTAAAAAACACTTGCTGTTTTTTCCACTTATGTTTTTGGTACAGTAACATAATATTTTTTAATGGGTGTCTGGTGCTTCAGCCAATCACCTCAGGACAGATGTGGACACTGTCCAATGGTCTTTTGGAGCTAGGATATATAAATTATATTGAAAAAATAATAAATAATTCATTCTCTCACTGGACTTGTGTGTTGCTGCATCTCTGAATTCCTGCTAAGACTGCTACGGGCCCCCTTGGGAATCTGCGGGAGAATCAGGAAAAAGTGAGAGAGGGAAGACAGGGGAAAATCCTCAGGCCTCCAGGTAGCTGGATTGCTTTGTCCCATGTCAATGAAGGCAGAGTGGAAAAGACCAAATAACGAGCTAGCCAGTATTGCAGCACCTCAAGCAAGAGAAACTGAAAAGCACATGAGTCCCAAGACATAGGACCTAAATAAACATCCTGCTGACTGTCCAAACAGAAAATATGCTTTGCTGTTAGGTACCAGGAACTTCACATCCTCTTTGTTTCCAGGATAAATCACTCCTCCTTTCATATAAATATCACAAAAGCAGAGATCCTCAATACCTCAGCTAATATACATAAAGATAACATACAATACAGACTCAGCTAACCCTAAATATTAGGCCTAACATGCAAATCCCAGAGAGGCAAGAAAACAGAAGATCCTTGTTCAGAAGCCCTTTAGCCAGCTGTCAGAACAAGGTATGTCAGTACCTCAGGTTGGTGCAGCCCACTGACTTGAAGGCAAAATGCTGATGGATTTATGTTATATCAATCACTCTTTTATTAATAATTTTCAATCTGAAACACTTTCAAACAATACCGTTTGAAGGGCTTAAAACCAAACAGAAATTATTCCATTTTCCTGCACTTGAATACATGACAGGTTAGCTACGTTCAGTCTTGCCTGAAGGAAAAAGAGATAATAGCATAGCAAAAATCTGAGATTTTAATAAATCTATTAGGCTAGACCTAGCTATTATTTTAGGAGGTATTTGCCTTCTCATGCATGTGTGGTTAGGCTGGAATACAATTGTTCAAAAAGGCAATCTTCTAGTATCACTCTGCTGGAATAATGTGTACAACATTCAAATAGACAATCTGTGAGAGTCTGTTCAGTAAGGAGGTCATTTTATACTGAACATCTCCACTTCAGTATTGGCAGAAAGGAAAGGGAATTGAATAACATCAGACATTTTAAATCCCAGTTCTCCAGTCTACTTCAATTTCTTCTCCCTTATCACTTCTCAAAAACTACAGTACGTGTTTTCTCTAAAACTTTACAAGACTTAAGTTCCAATTACCATCTCCACTGCTGGCTATTAAACTGTGCATATCCTACAGGGGTGTAGTTAAGGAAACATTAAGATTCTTTCACCAAAGGACAGTTCATTTGTTGCTGCTCCACTCTTTTTTTCAGGAGGTTAACTTCTTGGCAGCCCTTGCATGTCCTAGAGTCAATTTGCATCCAAAGGATGGAGGTGAGTGGGCATCTCTCATTTATTACCACATCACTTGGCAGTGCTGCTGATCTTTCTCACCTTGGAAATGGGGACCACACACTATTGGGACCATGGGAACAGAAACAAAATCCCTTTGAAATAATCTACCTAAAGATAAAAATATTAACAGCATGATGATACCCTAAAAGTCCCAATATGTTAAAAACAGGCTGTTATTTCATTTACTCTCCTACTTGCCTTCTTGTCTCCCACTCAAAGGTTGAAGTATTGGTAATTGTGCAGACAGACATAGTTATGTGTAGTAACAAACAAAATACTACACTTTGTCTTCTGCTTGGAGCAGCAGTCACTTCAGGAGGGAGTGCCGTCACACTCTGGCCTGTCAAGAGGGTCATCACAGTTCAGAATCCTCCTGTGTGGCCATCCACAGCTTACATTGGCATCAAGGTATCATGCATTATGCTGCACCATTTAGACACCTCTGCCATGATCCTGAAGCAGAAACAGGATTCCTTTAGAAGAAGGAGGAAATTAAAGAACTGGATGCTGAAATTTTTGAATCTGCATCCATTAGGGAAGTAGCAATGGAATTAGCCTGGTCACTGCAGAAGATCCTAAGGAGACTTCAACTCCCTTGTGTACCCAGAGAGAGACTTGCTGCCATCACCAGAGCTGGCTGTGCCTACCGTGTGTGGCTGAAAAACCCACATCTGCATTAATAAAAGCATCAGGCAGCATCAGCAGCCTCATAAATGGCGGCAAGAGAAGCTGGACAATGTCAGGGCAGTTATGAGGGACAGCAGCAAAAACTCATCTCCAACATGGTAATTTCCTGACTCTTCCCATTTAGGTTTCAGGGTGGGATACAAAAGCAGTGTTAGTTTTCCTGCCATGCTTCCTGCTCGTCTCCCCATGCCCCTGTTTGAACCGACAGCTGGTCTGAAAGTCTCACAGACATCGACTTGGACACAATCACTATATACCCTTGAGAATTCAGTTTGTATCCGTGAGAAGCTTAGCATCAACAGAAGCAAGAACCTAAAACAACAGATGAAGAATGCACACCTGCTCTAGGTAGGCTGTTATTTGCTTTAGATTTGTTTTAGGTGGGTGTTAGTTGCAAGCAAGCAATAGTTTGTGGGGTGTTAACGTAGAAGCCATTGAGGACACAGCACAAGTGCCAAGAAACTGTATAAAAGAAGCCTTGTAGAATAAAATATTGCTCTTGCTTTTGCATTTGCCACTGCCTGTAATTGTCAGTGTGTATATATATACATGTCGTGACCGCCTCAACAGTGACATGCACCCAAACTCCACCTCCCCCATTTTTCACCAAGTAACAGCAAACTACTCACATTTCCTTTGAGGTATGCACATAGACCCCCCCCTTCCTGGGCTCTCACACAGCTCAGCCTCCCTGCAGGGCAACCTCTTGGAAACAGCTGCATGGCAGATATGGCAGAGAATAATCCAATAAAGGAGGGAGCTCTGTGTACAAGCTGGTATTTAATGTTCTTCTACATTAAGAATAAGATAAATCCTGAGCAGGAGAGTAAATTTCTAGAGCAAGTTTAAATGTGCCTAGATCAGTGATTGATGTGTATGAGAGACTGTTTCATACTCTGGGGTGACCTTATTCACGTTTTCTCCTCTGACAACAATTCCATAATAAATTGCCCTGACTGATAAAGTCATCATAAGAAATATTCTGAAAACCCATTCACTAAGCTATGCATCAATGCGCAGTAGCTAAATTAGCAGGCAAGTCAGTCTGGTAACAGCTAATTTGGGGAAATTATTGATTTTTATTTTAGGGAAGCAATGGTTGTGATGCATAGTGATTAATCCATTTTGATTTTAATGTGTTTATTGTCTGAAAAATTACTTTCAAAAATACCTTGAAAATTAACCCTTCCTTCATTTTCATTCAATGAACAAACACCTGAGGAGAACAGAGGGACAGAAGGTGATTTTAAAACAAAAAAAATGCCAGCACTGATGTCACTACATAAGATGAAATTGATTGTTGTTTACTTAGCCCTTTTCTTGGCTATAGTTCAGTCAAGTCGAAACCCCATGTGTAGCATACCCCAAAAAACAGTTTTGAATACCAGACAAATCACACTGAGTTAAAAAGAAATGGAAGGAACAGATAGAGAAAGAAAAGATCACAAATCTGAAGTGAGCTGTTCTTTTCAATTAAGAACTGGTTTCATAATTCCAATTCACTTCCTTCTACTTTTGAACTTAGCAGGAATAAGAGTTATCTTAGTGAAACCTTTGTAGCGACTTGGCTGAGATCTCAGAAAAGCAGGAGAGACAGCCTATAGACACGATTTTCTTTGCTATGGTAGCTTCACAGAGTATCAAAATACTTTTTAAAACAAGAGAACAACTTGGTTTTTATCCTCAGGTAGGCAGCTAAGAACCAGTGAGGAAACAGTTGTACTGAGCAAAAGGACTATCTGCACATATTCACTGTTATTTCCTTAACGGCATTTTAAAGAAGTTACAGAGTTACCGAATGGGTCAGGTTGGAAATGAACACAGTGGGTAATCTGATCCAACCTCCCAGCTCAAGCAGGGCTATCCCAGAGCACATGGCACAGGATTGCATCCAGATGGTTCTGGAACACCTCTTGTGAGGGAGACTCCACAACCTTCCTTGACCTGCTGGAAATGATTTTCCTAATGCACCCCAGGACACCCTTGGCCTTCTTGGACACCAGAACTGCTGGCTCATGGACAACTTGGTGTCTACCAGACCCCCCAGGTCCTTCTCCACAGCGCTGCTTTCCAGGAGGTCAGGCTCCCGCCTGTAACAGCTTGAAACAGATAAAGAAATTCTCTCCTTTTGATGAATTATCTTTATATATCAGACATACATTATGAATAAATATTTACAGAGTCCTTTATCAAGCCATTACTAGCCTTAGATGATAAAACCATCAACTGATAAGGAAAAATTAGTAATCATCTCCACCAGCTGTTATTTATCTTCTTTACTCAAAACTGTGTGCATTATTTGCTCCAGGAGCAAATAATGAAAGCCTTACATTAAAGGTATGCTAATAATGAATAAAATTCCCTATATTTCCTTAGATTGGCATCCTGCAAGAGAGCCCTATTTGGGTCTAGCCTTTTGGCCTCAGCTCTTAGGGAACTTAAAGAACTTAGGGAATTTCTTCCTTATATGCAGATAAACTTTATTGGATTTGTTTCGGGATTTTCTTCCTGCTGCATTATGAATGCTAAACTGTGTGGAATACACCTTGTAAAGCTCCAAGCAGGCTATAAATTGTTTGCCAAATATCACACATTATAGACTGGCCACATTACCACAGCAAGGAAGTAAAGGAGAATGTTGATATGGCATGAATAATGTATGATGTAGCCTCAGTTCTGTAATCTCAGTATTTGTTTCCCCTTTTACCAATGAAAGTAAGCAAGAAAAAATCATAGGATTTAGCAAGTGTATATTTCATTTCATGTGGAGGAATATTAAGAGTTATTAACTGGACCTGTATTTTTTAGGTGGCATAGTTGCCTCAAGTTACTTCAGTTTTTGGGAATGCTACAGAATTACATGGACAAGTGGGCAGTTCCCATGTAGCCAGGCATTTCACCACATGGATACAGAGCAAAGAAAACAGAATTTAAGTACACTCCTTTCTTCACTAGAAGACTACTATAGTGAGATAATAAGTAGCCTTATGTTGCTCCTAATTCTCTTTTTTCTCATCCTTGCAGCTGAGTGTCTCTTCTTTATCAACGAGGGGGAAGGCTAGTGACTAATGCAAACCAAGCAGTCCTCTCTAGGCGGCTGGGAAATCAAAAAAATTTAAAACCCCAAATAAAACCAAATACTCCTTCACCTAAAAAAAGCCCTCATTCACATATATGATCCTAGATCCCTGCAAAAATCATATATCAGATCTGCCCTGAAGGTCTGAGATAAAGAGAGAGACTGGGCCTTTAAAGAGAAGGTCACAGGGATTATTTCCTTAGGGGGAAAAAAATCCAAAAGGCTTTGGATTTTTTTTGAGGCTTTTTCACCTCAAAAATAACAAACAAAAAAACCTCATGACATGAAAGTTCCTCTAAATAAAAGGAAAAAAGAACAAAACCAAAAACAAAGCAAGACCTAGAAGCAGTCACCCAGCATGGAAAATTAACTAAAATGATGGAAAATTTTCAAGCAGAACAGAAAACAGTCTTATAATGGAAAATATCAGGCGACCCTAGTAAAAACTGAATCTTCCATTCCCACCTGTAATCACCACCACGGCACTCTTAATAGGTAATCTACAATTAGACACAGATGGTGAGAGAGATGGTGCAGTCTTCTTTTGATACTTGGGGTTACGTATTTTGTTAAACAAGGTGCTCAGGCAAATTAAGGGCACTCCTGGAGATTTCTCCTTTAGCTCTCCAAGATCACCTCTCACATCAGAGGGCAAGATTTAACTGCCGAAACAAACAGTGTAAAGACAAACTCTTAATACAGATAACCTAGATTATGTTAGAATTTTGTGTTTCCTATTGTTCTAGTGAATTCTGAGTGATGATAGGAAGTCTGTTCCACATAAGTCTCTTTTCCTACTGTCTCGGTTTGAAAGACA
>VXBT01016128.1:0-17675 GCA_013400235.1 Oriolus oriolus | reverse complement strand
GACGCCTCCACAGAGGGCCCCCCACACATTTGTGGATACTTTCTGGGCACAGCACTGTTTTTCAGCTAGCAGTCTCCCTACAGTTAAGTGTCAATTTTTTAGCTGAATCTAATTCTTGAATTGCCTAACATAGGCTAGACACTACCTCTTTTTCTATAACTTTACGAGTTTGTTGGAGTTTCTTAGTAATAAGTCTTACTCATTACTTTCTTTTACATTATTCTTTGCTAATCTCTTTAAAAGATTTAGTTTTCCTTTGCGTATTACCAGTGCTGTTATTAACAATATAGTGGAAACTTTTGAAGGGAGATTTTAACTGAGATCATACCAGAGAAGAGATGCAATTAAAAAATATGCTGTAAGAGTTACCTATGAAAGAAGAACAAGAGCTTCCTAATCAATTTATTTCTCTGCAATAAATAAATGTAGAAATTATTTAAATGAAAAGAAAAAGTGACCAAGGATTTCTAATACACATCTGGGACTTGCATGTGTGCATGTGCACATCTGTGTATGCATGTGGATGTGCATGTGTGTACACATCGGTGATTTATGGTAAAAGTGTCCCAGGAAAAGGGAAAACCTCTTCCTCAACCAGAATATTAATTAGAAATCAAGAAGTAGAAAACAAAAAGGCACCAGAGAGCCACAGCTGGGATCAGCGAAGGTAAATGAGGCTGAGCTCCATGAAAATAGAAACTGCATGCATCACATGTCTACATGAAATCAAAACAGATTTGAGGCAATTTCTTTCTAACTATAAAAATGAATAAATAAAAAAAAAGTTTGAGAAATTTGCTAAAAGTGCTCAGAATATTAACTCTATTTTGCAAAGATTTTTTTGACAGATAGAACTGAATACTGAATACTCACATTTTAAACTGTTCAACCATCAGTTTGCTGCAAATCAAAGGTGACATAACTATGGGTAGCACAACACTGAATAACAAGCCCCAAGATTGGCAGGGACCACCCACCTCAAGAGTCCTAGACTGGATCATCTTGAAGTTTGCTTGCGAACATGAAGGAAAGGACATAGGATCATAAACCATAGAATGGTTTGGTTTGGTTTGGAAGGGACCTCTCAAAGTCATCTAGTGCAGCCTTCTCTCGATGAGCAGCAACACCTTCAGTTAGACCAAGGTGTCACCAGTGACACGAGGTCTACGCACTGATTCGCCCTTTCTCTTCCATAATCCAAGCCAATGAAAAGAACAGTAGCAATGGACCTATGACCAGCAAAGAAAAACACAGCCAAATCGACTTGTCTTCTTAGGAGTCTGACTTAAAGTCTTTATAAATTGCCAAGACGTGTAGCTACCACTGACTTCTGCCAATACAAAGCTGGCCTAGGACAAATTTACTACAACTCTAAGGATTTTTTACTACAATTATAAGGTTTGCCACCTTGTGTTTTGAATTAATATAAATTTTGCTGACCAGGATAGACACTACAGCAAAACTTTCAAGTTAGATTGTCAGAGATGACTAGGAGTAGGCAAATTTTACACAGGCAATTTTCCATCAAGAATTCCTTCATTATCCGAAATAGAGAAATCTTATCCAATGTGTGTGATCTATTTGACCAAGCAATAAAGTTTTAAATTTGAATATGCATAAAAACTTCAGTGTAATTTATTTTATGAGACTCCTGAAACAAATATTTGAATATTTTATAAAAACAATTACAAAAATTGAGACTCTTCTTTTCAGAGGCATTCCATTAAATGAAATATTAATGAAGTAATAGGTTAAATTATTTGCCTTCAAAATTGTGCAAATGGCTAGAGACATTACAGAAATTTTAAGAGTAACTTTATCTACTGGCCCAATTCTGCTGCATAAAGCTGAGACTCAAGAACAAGATGCCAGCTCTCTAAATACTTCCGTGAATAGCAAGTGCTGGAAATACTATACTATGCAATCAATTTTTCAGTAAGGGCAGAGATATTCTAAGAGTAGCAAAAAGAATACATGACCGTATTTTTGGAAAGAGTGATAAAATTGTTGCCATATGATTTAGTAAATCTAATACACTCCCAGAGGCTATCAAAAAAATGAAAGGACAATCTTCCTGTCATAAAAGAACTAACCACTTTTTGAAGAGTTCAGCCTCCCCTTACAAGTGTTACACTGTTGAAACAGCTAAGAATATCTTACCACTGTGTTTCATGTTGAAAGGAATGCAGAATAAGTACCAGAACAACCTCCTAGATAAACGGGCACATTTTTCCAACTTTTATGTCACTTAGCAGTGAACTGTCATTTCAACATTGTGTGTAATTCAGGTCATATCCCTTTGAAGTTTTATTTGCCTCTATCTCCCCCCTGAATATTTTATCTAATAAAGAGAAATTCAATCTGTAATGGGTTCTGATTACTTGTGTTAGGATGGTAAAAAAAGAACCTGTCCTGCAGTATATTACTTCATATGACAAGAGATCTTCTAGATGATCTAGAGGAATGTGGTCTGACAGAGAAAACGCCTGGATAGCTACTGATTGACTGATTACTAAAGTTGACTGATTACTTTCAACAAATGCAAAGATATGAATGCCAGGAAGCTGAAAGAACTGTTTAAAAAAACTTGTCAAATGAGAAAAGCCATATACCCCCTACTTACAAATAAATCAGATAACTGTTAGAAAAACATTTCAAATTGCTGAAATTCAGAATGTCCTTGAAACAAAACTATGAGGAAGGGAAAGAAAAGACCTTGAATGTTTGCAAACTGAAGTAACTGGTTGGCTGTAGCTACTGATGCGGCTCTCATGATAGAGAGCGGTCTGAATTTTTTGTTTCAGTAGATACCTCACTGCGCTTCCCTTTTTTTTTTTTAAATATGGCTTTTGAGATACTTTTAATGTAGTGTTGTATCTTTATTTGATTCTTTGACTGGGGCTATAATTAGCACAGTATACAAGTAACCTGCTCTCCTCATGCTGTGAGATCACTATTTCTGGTACTGAGGCACTGAGAAACAGCCATAAGGTGTATCTCAAAATTAGCATACAGAATACAGATTACTGTGTCTTGAAGAGTGTATGTCAAGTATATCCATTAAGCAGGGCTTTTTGTGTGACACCATCAAGAACACTTTTTGTGTAGGTAGATGCTTATTTTGATGCACTTTTGTAAAGAGAAAAGACAGCTACGAACAAACTGAAATTATTTGTGACATAAATACAGACCTGAGTTAAAGTTTGTTTTTTCTAGACTAAAGTGAACAGATGGCATGCAGATTACAGAGCAGATTTCAGTAAAATGAGGTGGCTAGTTAGTTCACTGCGAACAATACCTACTTTCTAGAAAACATAAAGTCAGAGTTAGGGATCACTAGGAAGCTGGTCACTTTTATATCAAAACTTTATTCCCAAGCTACTTCACTTTAAACCTGAGTGTGCAAAAATGGAAGAATATGGCACCAGCTCTGCCCACAGTGATGTAATAAATATCAGTAAGTCTTTCGGAAATCTCAGGATACAACTAAAGTTGTAATGTGCATTGCCAAGTAGTTAAGGCATTAAATTTTTCACAAGCATGAGTCAATGCTACTTAGATTCCACACACTGACTTTTGAAACCAGCTAACATTACTGGTGATGGATGCAGTTTGGCAAGCAGAAGATTCAATCTTGAGGAGAAATATTGCTAGAAAACTGTATAAAATCAATAAGTATATTCTAAAAGTTATAGTCCTGCACTCTGTTATGTACTTAACTCTAACTGTCCAAATTACAGGAAACAAATGCTGGTGTTCTCCTTCACAGCAAGTTTTTCAAGCATGAGATCACTAGTTGCCAAATTTCTCTTCTCTGTAAGGAAAGCATAGTATATTTTGAGACAGATGTATTTTTGTATTCTAGCCCATGAGATTAAACCTGCTCTATAGTCACATGCAGAATTCCCTGGAGCTCTGTCAAACCCATGGTGTGGCATTGCAGCAGGAGTGGCTACCAGGAAAGGGCTTCCCTCTCCGTTCTGCTCTCTTTAGACCACCTCTTTAGAAAGGCACTGGTGCAATTTTGTACCCATCAGTACCAGAGAGGCATCAAGAAACCAGAGCTCTGCAGAGCAGCATTGTGATGGTCAGGGCTGCAGCACTGGCCCTTTGAGGACAGGCTGGAGGACTTAGGGCTTCAGCCTAAAGATATGGGTAGAAAAACCTAAGTTGTTCTTGTATGTATTCCATTATGACTGTTACACAAAATATTCAATATTGGGCCTAGCAATTTAAAAGAAATTGAGAAAATGTCTTTTTGTGCATGCTTGAAAGGCCACTGGAAAGCAATAAATTACTGAAGCCATTTAAAATGTTCCTCTTAACAGTTTAATGTGCCATTTCTATAATGACTGGATGATATCAGGCTCATTCTTTAGTTCTTATTTTGTGCACATACTGAGATTCGGCTATTTCTTCCAAATTTAACTGTTTTGTCAATTCACACTCAATTTAACTAATTTCAGTTCTATAGTTAAGTAAGAAATTACTGTTGAAGAAAATAAAGGAGGGACAAAATTGCGTTTTGTCAGGCTATCCTTTCTGAAGTGTACCTTGTAAAACTTTTTGTTTTGAAACAAATATATCTGTTACAAAATCACTGAAGTAAAATAAATCGCTATGGACACATAGTGTCTGAAATTATGTTAAATTTTTTACCCTCTCTTGTCTGGACATACCTAGAGACATAGTAACCATTTTGTTTAAACACAGTTAAAATGGTGCAACATGAGCCGCTTTTTTTTTTAACTTTTTGGCTAATCAGACTAATTTTATCCTCTGTTTCTTCAGAGTTTAGGTCAGGATTCCATTATTTTTATGGCTCATATGGAGAAAATTCAATTTTTGAAATAAAAACAGGAAGTAGGAAAAACATGTCACAAAGATCAACTTAAGAGAGGAAAAATAAATGAGACCAGTAGCTACTAAAACTGAAATAAAAATTAACACCGATTTATTCCACAAAATTGCAGTAGAAAATCTGTGGATTATATATTAAATGTATTCCTAAATTCTGTCTTCCAATTCCATTTCCTATGACAGGAACCAAGTGTATGCACTCAAGACTGTGCGAAAACGCACAGCAACAAAAATAGGAACTATCAGAAAATTGTTTCAAGAGATGCACTCTTAATCAAAATTAAAATCTTACTACATATGACTCACTCTTCTTGAAGTCAGTAGAGTTATTTATGTGTTTGAAACCATTTATAAGCCTCTGCACTTTATTAGCCATAGGCTTTATTTTGTAAAGCTTCACAAGCAATTAATGACAAAAACTGAGTAATAAGTAGGAAAAATAATAGATGCAAAAAGTACCACACTATAAAAAAAAGAAAAGAAAAAAAGAAAAATAAATGCAAATTCTATCATCATTCGGTACTTCAAATGACATTTCTTCCATTTGTCCTTCCAACCTTTTCCAAACTGTTGCTTTCTCATAACCTTTGATTTAGGTCATTACACGTATTTCTAGTCCCACTGGGATTAACATACAAGTTAAAGATATAGTCTTAGATGAAGTCACCAAGGATGCTAACAAACATGTATAATAATAAATTTTTCACTTAACACACTTTTTGAAAGAAAGTTGAGAACATTATGAGGCTGCTCTCTCATCAGCTGCTGCTAAGACTTGGCTTTCTGTCAACACTGGTATCAGACTCATTAAAGACCTTAACATTAAGCCTGAGATTCACTGGTTTTATGCTCAAAATCACACAGGGGACAGTAGCTGCAAGAAGCAAAGGTCTGTCCAGGTTTGGATGTTTGCAAACTTCAACACTCCCTAGATCAGAAGAAAAATGTTCTGCTTTTTCCCAAGAAGAGCTAAACGTTACACTATAGAGGAAGAAATATTCATCTGTCATTGTGCTCTTCTTCCTAACCCAGAGTGTCATATTTTCACATCAGCTGTCAACTAAAGATCATGCAGCCACTTGTTCACTGGTGCCCAGGAGGATAGGGGAGAGATCAGAAAAGTAAAAGTTTATTTTATTTAGCCTGGAAGAACACAAAGAGGTCTTTGAGTAGCCAGAGATCCACTCAGGAGACGTAAGGCTCTGACAGAATTAGAATCTTGCTTGTTAAATCTGATTTCCTTTTATGACAAGGGAAGAAGTTGACTGATTTCAGCAAAGCTTTTGATACAGTCCCTCCCAGGATCCTTCTGGATAAAGCATTCATCACACAGCTGGATAAACACATCATGGCATGGGTGAGCGCCTGGCTCATGGGTAGGGCACAAAGGGTTACAGTGACTGGGGTGACATCAGACTGGGGACCTGTCACTAGTGGGGCTCTGCAGGGCTCCATCCTCGGCCCTGTGCTCTTCAACATCTTCATAAGTGGCTTGGGAGCAGGACTGGAAGGGATACTAAGTAAGTTTTTCCAACAACACTAAACTGGGAGGAGCTGTTGACTCCCTTGAGGGCAGGGACAACATACAGTTATTAAAATCATATCTACTTAAGTAGCTTGTATAGTGTTTTTTAGCTGAAATATTCTCGGTAAAATGCATGTCTCCCAAGGAGATATTTAGCACCTTCTTTTTAGGCATATGGAAGCATTTGTAAAACATGAGGACAGCTTTTCAATAGTGTATGGCAATCACACCATACACTATGGTGCGCAACATAAATATTGCGCTGTTTAGAACAAGTCTTCAAATCTAAAGGGTATATGGGACAAGGGTCAGAAACATTTTTTATTTCACTTTCATCAGCATGGAAGGACATCTTTTTTTGCTGATTTGAAGTTTGGATGTGAAAAGGGGTAAGGCAAGAACAAAAAACATGTCAGGTAACTATTTAACTACCCTGAGAAAGAGAAAAATTGAGACTGTTAAGTATTCCCCACTGCATATATATTCCAGCTGTGCCAAGGCTGAGATGGCACCTTACTGCAGTGGAGCTGGTGGAACTGTATCACATTGAGCATGCTGCCCCCACTACAGCTAAATAGGTTTTGGACTAAGTGCTCTTCTGATTTGACTAATCACAATCACTCCTGCCCAGCTAGAATACTCACAACTGGTGAGGAAAGATAGATGTTCTATCTAGAACATATACAAATCCCAATTTAATATGGAAAAAAAAACTTTAAAACATCCCCAAATGTTCAATTTTGAGGGAGTAAAATGATTCTTCAGGTGCTATTTCCAGTGTTACGGTTCACACTTCAAATCAAGGTCACTTGTTGAGGTAGCAAGTTCAAAACTATCAGCATAATGCAGGTTATTTTTGTTACATACATGAGAACACTTAAGTTTTTCACAGCAGCTAAAATGATAATATAATGCTATCATTTATGGACACCACTGTTCAAAATTTTCCCAAGTATTACCAGTGTAATTAAAATAGAGTGATGTATCTTTACTTAAAGTCAGAACACCAAAGTCAAGGATACTCCTCTCTTTTTCCTGACACATGCTCATGATTGAACTCAAATTCATTAATAATGCTCTCTTGATGGATATTTTGAAAAGTATTCCAATTAACCAACCCACATTTGAGATATCTGAAAATTTTGGAGGTAAAAGACTGATTGTCTAATGGGCTGTTCCTCTTGCTTGTAAAAAACCTGAACTTAGCTCATTAGTTCCTCTTCAATGAATGTGGTTATATTAAAAGAATATTATAAAATCTTTGATTCCACATATGACAAAACATTAAATATTCTTATATTACTGAGTAAAGAAGAGATGATACAGGTCTCCAGCACTCCTAGGTGTAGTTCTGGCATCACAACACATATATACGTTAAATAACTAATGAATTTTTTGGGTTACTAAAAAAGTGATATACAGATCCAGAAAATTTTAATTGTGCTCTCAGAAGTAACACTTTCAGGAAATAAAAGAAAAATGATGAATACTCCGCAAACTACAAAACTCAGAACCTAATCATTCTTTAAAACATGAGATGATGTATAAAACTTAGCTTGTAAAAAGGTGGTCACAGTCTCCTCAGCCAACACTGATGACATGGCTGGTACTTCTTTTATCTGTGGAGTTCACAAACTTAACAAAACCTGAGCTGAGCAGATTAATTACAGTTAAGGTGCACAGGCCCAATTTCAAGTTTTCAGAAGGCAAAAACCCAAGCTAAGTAGTAGGCAATCCAATTCTAGATGAACCTGTCTTTCCTGGTAGTCTTTCCCATGTGGTCTAGAACTTTCATGTTGGAATGATCTAGTTTCACTGGCACATAGCTGTGGAGAAAGAAATATATTT
The DNA here is from genome assembly GCA_013400235.1 of Oriolus oriolus. Classification (NCBI taxonomy): domain Eukaryota; kingdom Metazoa; phylum Chordata; class Aves; order Passeriformes; family Corvidae; genus Oriolus; species Oriolus oriolus. The sequence continues at coordinate 9,442 of VXBT01016128.1, read as the reverse complement.
CTGTTACAGTAACATTATTATGCAAATAAGCAAAAATATATTTTATTACATGATTTAAATAAATAAATGAGTGAGTTTTTTTCATTCCTTTTTAAAGCAGAACAGTTAATATTTTCATTTCCTTTACTGAAAATGGCCTAAAATCCATTAAACTCAACCTCCACTGACACCTGAACACATGAAGCCACATCAGACCACGAAAACAGGAATTCCAAGCAAAATAAAAGTAAGACCTTTCTAGAAATATCTGTGAGAAAACCAGAGAGACACAGCTCTAGAGAGGTTAATTATCAGACATCTACACACTTCAGCTGAGTGTATAAATTGAATTCCATCTCTGTTTGGCCACCTAAACTATACATTACTTGCAAAAATATCAAAAAAGGTGAAATACTGCACACACAAAGTTAATGTTCTGATTGAAAAACTGCTCTTCTGAAATGCAGTTTGAGCTAAATCTTAATCTGAAATGTCTATCCCCCTCATAAAATCCTCTGCTGAAATAATACATTCCAAACTTTCAGCTTATTGGTTCTTTAGAGCACAACTTTTTTACGCTAAAAACAAATGCAATACTGAATCAGCATGATGGGTTACATGCCCGTGTCAATTATGTGGAAAAAGAAAATAAAAAGAACCAACTAAAAGCAGAGACAACTTATAAAAAAAAAAATTTATAGGAGGAGTTTGTCTTTCAGAATAGAAATAGAAAGTAAAGAACTGCTTGGAATAAATACCTATTCATGTTCTTTCATAGTGTGTCTGTGATGACAAAAATGACACTGCCATGAATAAGTATGTTGCTTTAACTATGCATTTTGAGAATATTCCTCTAGTAGCTAACCTCTGTGCCAGAGGAGATACAAGCTCTTTTACCATTTATTTAACTAATGCTGAATATCTTTCTATTTCTCCTCATCTAGTTCTGATGTTACAACCACATTTTCCAGTAAATTCTCTCTGAAATAATTGTGACAGTTTATGATCTGATTCTTCTCCTGGAGGGACTAATAAAACGGAAGAGGCAGGCATCACAATGTTTGGGGAATAAAGGTGATGAATAGGCATTCCTAAACAGTGTGGAATCACTTGTAGTTTTCAACTTCTATTTTATAACCCACAGGGAGATATTGTTCTAGCTGAAATATCTAAAATCTTTGAAGCACAGATAGTAGGGAAAAGGACTGATGCATGTGTAAGAAACTGAAATAACCATGGCATATGCCATGCATCAGTCGTGTAGAAGACAGAAAGACCCCTGAGAAAAATGACAAATTGGGATGTGACTTTTACAAGCTAGAGTATGCTCCGACCACTAAACACTATCAGAGATGGTCTTTAGAGAGGTTATAAGTAATTTTTTTCAGTTTAATTGCTGTAGGCTATCATAAAAAGAGAATAAGGATAGAATTTTTTTCAAAATATATAATTTTATATCGGATTTTTCCCACTTAATGTGTAATCCAGACCAGAATCAGGTTTCCATTGAAGACTTCTCTTTTTTTTATATTAAGCATGAGAATAGATAAAATTATATCTAAAATATCTAATTCCCATTACTTTTAGTCTAGTATTTTCAAATTACTTCCATTAATATCTCAAATTGGAATGAAAAAACCCCCATACTTGTAATCCATCTGTTTTCTTCCTAAGATTCAGAGAGTCAGGGACAGGGGAAAATCCAGTTCCTAAAGGAAAACATGAGCTAGAAGTCCAAAGTTTTAACAAGTTAGTAGAGAGATGAAGACAATATGCTATACACTATGATACGTCTAGGAAAAATTATGGCAAACTGCCAAAAATGAAGTATATATTGACTTAACTAATACAGAAAATATGTAGATGGACTTCATGACAAACATGAGTTTTTGAAACAGTAAAATATTCTCTGGAATCATATGTATAAAATTGAAGATTTTCTGGACATTTTTAAGAGGAGTGATTTTTTTTTTTTGGAGGACTTACCCTGTGAAATCTTTCAAAGTTTATAGTACTGCCAGACGTAAGATGGTCTGACTGCTGAGAGCTCCTTTATTTTCAAGAATATGGAGAAATGTGAATAGCATGAAAGAGTAAATCCTTTTGGTTATAACACAGGCAAACTCTCATCCCTTCAATTTTTCTTTTGTGCACAGAAGACATGATGAATATATCAGTTGAATACTGCTGAATAAATGTGAATTCTGTTGCTAGAAATCTACTTGTGCTGCTGTTATCTACCATGGTTATAGCAGGTATAGGTTATGGAAATAACCTCAAGAGCTTTATTCTGGAAAATGATCATAGGCCTCTCCAAAAAAGGTAGGGCTAAAATCAGAACGTGCATAAAAATAACACTGAATAATAAAATCTTCCCCAAATGAGCCAAAAATCAGTAATATGAAGTATTATATCAGAAAAATATAATCGACATTAAAGATAGAAAAAATACCTTTGATATAGGAAATATCAGGAAGAAGGATAATAGTCGTAAAATCCAGGAGTCTCATACTTCATTGTAGGCAACTGCAAGCACAAAGGAAATAAAATTAAAAATCAAACTCAACACATACTGATATTTAAATAAAAGTCTGGGGGTTTCCCATAGCCTAGAAAGAGAAGGGGCCTGCCAGAAAGTCTGCTGATCAGCAGCTTTCCCTTCCTTCCAAAGGCTCATTATGCCATGGAGGATTTTGAATCATTAACACAGTTATTTTGCTGTTGAAAAAACCAAATAAGTTACTGAGCTGCTGTGATCAGCTTGCTCTGAAAGACACTGCTGTAATAACACTACACTGCAAGGTTTCACTGCAACTAAAAGCCAGTGTGAATTTTCCGAATTAAGTTGAGTCAGTATCAAGATTATTACAACAAGCAGTTATAGACTACCAAAAGAATTAACAAAGAAAGATTGAATCAGCAATTGTGACTATGTAATCTGCTGTTTAAAGCTAAAAAGCAATGTCACAAATGACCTCTGGGCTTGGAAAGGATTTTTTTCCTGACAGCATTAACTACTTATTCCCACTTACTTGTTTAGAAAAAAAGTAAAAAATAGAAATTCAAAAAGCAGTGGTAGACCAGGAAGTTCTATGTTTCTGTTGGTTTTATTGCCCAAGGTACAAGTCTTACTGAAAACATGGTTGGAGTCTTGCCTGAACCTAATGTTATTAACAGTTTAACTTCACATTTACCAAGAATATAAGTTCTGGCCTCTGCTCTCATACCTTTAAGTTTCACACAGTGGTTTAAATGACAATTTATTAGTTATAGAGTGCTGAACACATAGATGACATCATTTAACAAGGAATAAAACTAAACAGGATGAGTATATCAGCGCCACAACAAAAAGATAAAAGCATTCATACAAAACATGCTAGAATACAAGCAGCTTTACTCGTACCATAACTAACTTTTCTGTGGGTAATAAGGAATCACCAATATGTGTTAGTCAGAAATAACTAGAATGGTTGGTACAAATTCCCCAAAGCAGCTCTTCTTGAGGTAAATCAAAGACCTGATGAAACTTCAGGGACACATAGCAATGCCCTGCAAAAGAATTCTGAACACAATCTCAAAATAAATTAATATCTTAGTGGGCTTACACACACACACACACACACACAAAGAATTTCCCAATTCATTTTGGAAGAATTATGGGAATCCCCTTAAAGAGGGATAAAATGTTTTCATGTGCAAATTTATGGGGAAAAAAAGGCCAAGAGGTGAAAGAGATACTCTGGGGTTCTTCACTTCAGTGAAAGAGCCTCAGGTCATGCCTTGAACTCCTAGAGGAAATTGCACAGACGAAATCCATTTTTTCTTCAGGAAGATTCAGAATTCATAACTTAAATACAAGAGGAAAGCTGAAAAAAAACACAGTCAAATGTGAGCTTTGTCTCAGCAGAGCAATCAGTGGAATCAGTTTGCAGAAACCCTGTGTGAATGGCAGCATTAAATTTATGCTCCGAATTCTCACTAGTGACATATGTTTATACAACCTGATGAGTACCTGTGCTACATTCTCCAGAATATTTTATTTTCCAGGTCATTGTTCTTAATTTTTCATATATAGTAGCAATTATAATACATATACGCTATGGATTGAAATTGACCCCAGAGTTTGTTTTCTACATTTTCGACATGCAATTACCAAGTTTGTTTCTGCATGTTAGAAGGTAAAAATAGTGAGAAAAACACGAGAAGGAGAACAGGTCCAGTCTGTAGCCTGGTGTTATAAACTGTAGCTATAACACTGAGATGTTTGTTTAATGTATTTCAAAAGCTTTACCTAGAAAAAATGCTTCTGTATATGAGAAATGCTGGTCTACCAAATTCCACAGTGCAACATCACTGTGGAACTTCTGATCACAGGAATCAGCAGATTTTCTCTTTTTCCAAGGGTATGCTGCAATAGATCTACAGTATTAAAACATGAATTGTTTTGATACCTTTTTTTCCTTGGCCCATTTATTGAATTTTATCTTTTTTGTTGTCCATTTTTTTCTTTCCCTGGCATGTCTTTTCTTACTTCTGATGTACTTAGAATTTGGCATCTGCTTTCACAATGTCTGCAATTATTTGTCAACCCTTGTGAGGTAAAATTCCCAACAATTTTCTGTTCTCTCTCTCTATATATTTGGATTATATTATGCAAGATCAAGTACAAAATCAAAACATTCCAGGTTTAAAAGCCATGTAAAACAGAAAATCTGTGAAATACAAAGTGAAACAGCACATAATATCCCTTTGTTCTCTAAAATGTCTTAGAAACGTTCACTGACAAATGCATCTTCTGTATTAACTGCAACACTCTTTGTGTTAATTAAAAACAAATACATGCTTTTATACACAATGAAGTATAAAAATTTAAAAGACTACATCACTGTTAAATATTTACACAAGTGTAGTAGTCCTCTTTTTCCTTGCTATTTTAGTTATTGTTGGGGTACACTGTATGCTGGAAGAGAGATAGGCCCTGAGAAAGAGCCTCGTTCTCAGACCTGGAGGTGACCCTGGGATTACAGCCAGGTCACCAGGGATGGGCTGAGAGAGCATTGTGGGTTTCTGGACAGTGTTGGGCCTATGAGATGTGATAATTGTAGTTTGTGAACTTATAGGGTTACCATAATAGGCAATGTCTGTGCAATACCCCAGGTGACTGGGGGACACTGAGGTGAACATCTTTCCTGTTTATATGAGGTGATATCCTGCTAGGTAATGGTAATTAAAGGGAATTTCTGATGCGCAATAAAGGCTTTGGCACTTTTCCTCCATGTGTGCAGAGTCCATGCCCATGCATGAATACAGCAGTTATTTTTCGACAGTTTTAGGTAGTTGTACAGGAAAGATTGAATAAGATTAAGAGCTCTGTGTGTGCTATGGTCTGTAAGTATTTGCACTGTAACTCAGCCTGCTCCTAACACTCTCCTTCATGTTCACAGATTGGGGATGTATAAAGTAATTTTTTAGAAACTCCTAAGTGACTTTGGATATCAAATGTCATTCTCAAATGTTGCTTTGTACATACAAACTCCTGCCTGAGTGAAAATTTTCTTCTACTCAAATGCTAAATAAACACAAATAAATCATTTGATAGGATCACATCTGTTTCTTTAGCTCAAATCAGACTTTCATGGTCCACTGTACCCCACCAACTCAGACCATACAAAAATTGAAGGTTTGCCTGATACATCTTCTCTCTAGATGGACCCCAGATATCTTAGACAAGGGATTTGGAAGCCACTGAATTTGAACATCCAAGAGGTTCCATTAAAGTCCATTTGTTGTTAATAATGTTATTTACTGGGGATAGTTGTAAACCCATTTCTCTGGGGAGAAAGGAGGTACAAAAAAAGTTTCATGCTTTACAACGAGTCAGAAAACAGAATAAATTGGAGGTATTCAAAAATCAACTAAACGATGTTTAGGTCGGCTAAAATGAACCTTATGAATTCACACCACTATTTTGTTTTGTTGTCACTGCAGCTCTTATTGAATTTTTTTTTATGAAGTCTGAAGAAAAGAGTTTAATTGTGTAAGAAAAGTATTTCATTTTGCTGAGGGTGAAGCAAATTGGGTACTGTAATTTTCTAATAAATTATAATTAGTGCAAATTCTTTATTGGACACATGACAGAGATAGAAATTTCTTTACATGAAAAGATTATTTTAATGCCATAAAATTTATCTTCAGGAACATATCTTCTATGCCTTCTTTGAACATCCTACTATTTTAAAGAAGTCAAATACAAGTTTCTCGAACAATGTGGAGTTCTTAATATCTATTCTGACACGCATTCTCATTTTCTAAATCTAAGTATGAAAACCAGACTGATGAACTACTTGTGAATACATTGACTGACCCAATGCAAAGTAGAATAAAATTGGTACTAAAGTTGGTGAAAAAAATATCAGATGAGCAAGCATTTCTGAATCTCCCCTCCAAAGACCAAAACTGAAAGGGATTTCTTTGACTGAAAATAGATAAATCAGTAAAAGACAAAAATTGCTTTAAACCACTACTTCAGCAGTGCTCTGAGTGACTTTCACAGAACGTTTGGTAAGCAATAAGCTAAGTCTTGAAGATACAACTTGTCTTATTAAAAGGTACTAAAAAAGTGAATACTGAAGTGCTGGTAGCAGAGGGATTTTCCATCTCCTTGCACTAATTCTGTAAGAATTTTCCTTTACTCTGCAAGCTATGTAAATAAACAGTAAGATAGGTTTTGTAAACAGCATTCACACCTGGTGTTTTGTCCAGTTATGTTTTTGGTACAGTGACATAATACTTTTAAATGGGTGTCTAGGACTTAGACCAATCACCCTGTGAACACTGTCCAATCGCTTTATGGAGCTAGGATATATAAATGGTATTGTAAATTAATAAATAATTCATTCATTCTCTGGCTGGATTGCTGTGCTGCCGCATCCTTTGGTCCCTGCTAATACTGCTACAACAAGTCTTATATTTTGAAGTCATGTGGCTGAGACAAGACTTTTATTTTATTTTTTAAATTCTTTCTCCCATGTGAGACAACCAACAGTAGTAAAAATTCCTGAAATGCATCTCCTAACAATGCTTATTTCACTGAAGCACACCACAGCACGCTCCTGACACCACTGCTGCAGTATTGCACCTGATGTGACTTTTGTCTATGTTCTTGTCATGTACTGTTTCTGACAAAGTGATGTAAGCAGGAAGGTGTCAGAAGTTTGTCTCCTGAATTACATAATTCTTTATTCAGATTAATCCATTTCTCATATGATATTATGAACCAGCCAGAAGAATTGGTTAATTTAGAATCTGTGATCATAATATTCCCTTAAAGTTTTTCTCCTTAATATCCCAGCAAGGTTTAGAAAGAAAAATACAATCTGCTGGATACACAGAAGTATAAAGTGCAAGTGTTTTTAGGATCTTCAGGGAGTCAAGCTTTTTACCCTAAACAGAAGTTCAGCCCCTTTTGTCTTCTTGGAATACCCCTCATCCAAATTTCCCTGCCACCTTACCCAATTGGTCTCATGTGAAAATAACCTTCACAAATGATGAAAACATGACAATTTCTTGTTAGACAAAAAGTCTCAGAAATGTCCAATCATTAAACTGTCTGGTCCCAAAGATTGCTCGTCAGAATTGTGTAACAGTGTTTGGTTATTGGAATCCCACAGACCTCTGAATTAAGGATATTTTTCCAACAAAAATGATTTAAAAAAATATGTGAAAAAGGTACGTGAGTAATCTTCAACGAAGAATTACTAAAAATTTAATAATTCATATCAAATTTTGAATAACATTTTTTTTCTCTCTTAGTCCCTCATTCTCTCTTTGACAAACCAAATTTCAGAAGTGCCCAGAAAACAACTGCAGTCATTCTAATATGTTTAAGGTCCATATAACTTGGAATGTTGCAAGGCCACAACTAAACACAACATAAATCAATGTTTCAAATCCGCAACTGATTCCACAGCCATACAATAAATTTTAGCTTTAATTGGACAAATTATTTTCCATGTATAATTCTACCAATAAGATACTACCAAAATAATGAATTTTAAAAATATTTTTAAAAGCATCTCTTGATGTAAATACTTGAAACATGCTTGGGGTGCATATTGGAAGGGTCACTTGGAACCTTTCGCAAATTTCCAGTGCCAGGTTTGGCCAGCAGCCCCTAGAAGGCTTTCATTTATTATCAGAACACCAGTGCTGTTCTTTTTCAAGCTACCTCTCTTCCTTTTATTGGAAGATTTCTTTTTTTAACCATGGATGAGAGAGAAAGTGACAATGGCATCACAGCTATTCTATGGTAAAACAGTGCAAAGACATGTATTTGCAGAATTGGTGTTCTGTTTTGGCCATCCAGTTCCAGAGTTCTAATCATATCAGACCTCTGCATTCTGAATACCTTCATGAATAATAACACAGGGTATAGTATTTATCATGTTTTCAGCTTCATGTACACAGTTCTTCTGCAAGAACAGATCTAAATGCTGTCTTTGCATCATATTTATGCCAGGAAAATTTGGATTTATGGTTTCTTAACACGATTTAAATAATGCATTTAAATAATAATGTCTCTTTTCTAAGAATTTGATGAGGGACCTGAAAATAATTTGCCTAACATAACCTTTGAAGGTATAATACACATTTATGTGTATTAACCAGAGTTAATGCTAGGCATCTAACAGGTCTGATTTACAGACAGCAAATATAACTGCAAGTCATATTATACTATATTATTATGAGCTGTCACAGCAGCTGCATAAAGAATAACCACAGCGACCAGGAGATTAAAAACCTGGATTCTACCTGCAGAAGGTCAGTAAGGTTCAGCCTAAAGACAGTAGATCCAAGAGGTCTGAATCTCTCTCCCCAGGAAGTGCAAGATGGGTTTTATGCATATGGTGCAATTTGGTACGGAAATTGCCATATGGTACAGAAACTGCCATACGGTACAGCTTGCAAGTGAAAGCTGAAGGTGGTAAGAGCCTCTGAGAAGCAAATCCCACAATACTTTTTAGGAAAGGGAGGAATACTCACACTGATTAGACAACATCCCGCAACAGACACTTCCTGCACCACTTCCATTGCTTCTTATTGTCCACACATTTAGTTAAGAGAAATTAGGTATTTTAACCTTCCTTTTAGTCCGCAGCTTCTTACAAGTTTCCTGGTGCAAATTAGTTAGAAGAGATTTGTCACTTCACATCCATCTATGGAAATTTCCTAACTGTCTTTATATGCATGCAAATCCAGCCCATAGTGTATCTTTAGCTCTTCAATTTAGTAGGGTTCAACAGGACTAAAGAGTGCCATATTTCATATGTGTTGCAGTTCAAGAGCAATGCAGAGCTCCATGTGTAAAACAAGAGCAGGGACATTTCAATTCATTCTTCCAGTAGTCTTTGGTCCTGTGTTGCCTTGGAGTTTTAAAGTCTTGGTGTAGCAGGATAGAGACAGG
>VXBT01016076.1:0-38752 GCA_013400235.1 Oriolus oriolus | reverse complement strand
CCCTTTCCCTTTCCCTTTCCTCCTCCCCTTCCATTCCACCTCTTCCCCTTCCATTCCTCTACCTGTAGTCAATGAAAAAATACCTTTTGCATTATTAGCTTCAGTCTTGCAGCACTTGCTATAAGGTGTGGCATTCCCACTAAAGCTATTTTTGCTCATAAACCATGTTTAATGCAGTAAGTGAGGACTTGGGTCAGCGGATTGAAAGCATTGTCAGGCAATGTTTGCAAAGTGACAGAATATTCTAGGGGTGCAAACATGCCAGCTGAATTTTTTTGCTCTCTGTACAGTTTTTGTGCAACAGAATCCTAAGATACAATAATAGGTCACTTAATTATTCCCCCCAAAACAGTATTAATAAAGAAAATATTTGGGTTTTCTTCAGGACTTACTGTTCTTCTGTGCTACGATAGCCTTAATAATGCCAGTGTTAAATAACTGCTTCGCTGGACAAAGGAGCTATGATTTTCTGCCACTTAATTCGTTTGAGTTCAAAAGGACGATTTGACTTCTGATCATGTGAAAAGCATTTCATAGCATACTGGAAAGCTGTCTGGTTTTGTATCTAACAGTCTTGACAGCATGGTTGGCAACAGACGGATAATGGAAGGCTAATGAATAATGAAAAGCTGAGTGATTGAAATAGCAGAGCTGCAGGGAGAGAAGAGGGAAAGCTGGGAAGGAAAATGGCAAAACAAGCAGTACAGAAGTCAAGCATAACCAGTATTTTGATCAGTATCAGACAATGTCTTCACATCAGAATTTAACCCAGTCATAACTTAAGCATTCTCCATCTGCCAGCTCACAAAAGCTCTTAACTTGTGCACCAAGACACATTTTGTACAAATCACTCAGCTTGCCTTGAGGAAGGGTAGGTTGAAATTCAAATATTTTTCAACTGCTAAGATGATGACTACTCTGCAGTAACCTTCTCAATTGCCATTAATTGTCTGGTGCATTCATAAATTCCTACCTGAGCGGGGAGTGCTTAGTATCTCACAGTCTGCTGCAAAAAACAGATCAGAGCTATAGCATTGGAAGCTATCAGCTGTACAAAGGGACTCTGCAATGCTTACTTTGTATTTATACTTCTGTGAAGACATCTCTGTTTTTGTAGCAGGGTTAACTCTGTTTTCATGGCACTCACTCTTCAGATACCCAGCAGGGAGGAACAGCTCTTACTCACTGCTAACCAGTCTCTCCAGATGGAATATGGCCTCTAGGGTGACTGTGCCTTAGGGATTCCTCTGCAAATGTAACAGGAATTACTGGGGCTAACACTTAACTCCAGGTGTCAAAAGTGAGCAGGCTATCTCATGACATTAAAAGAGGGTGGCTCTCTGGCAGTTGGATAGTCATGATGTTTGTGTCTGGGTATGTGCCATGGAGGAAGCCAGCTCCTATTAACTTCCTCACACTGCCAAGCTCAATTGTGACTGAGCTTGGTGGTGCAAGGCTTGCTCTTCCACTTGTTTTCATGGTTAGAGTTACAGAGTCAGAGTTGAGTTAGCACTGTTCTTGCTGCCTCTTTTTGTGTCTCTTTTTTGCAATGACAAATGGAAAAAGATCTGCTATTACTACTTTTCCTGAGCTCTGATATCACTGAAAAATTGATAACACTGTAAATTCTATCCTTTCTTTTTTTCTTCACAGAATCTGTACCAAAACAGGTTCCTGGGCCTGGCAGCCATGGCATCTCCATCTAGGAACTCACAAAATCGGCGCCGGTGCAAAGAGCCTCTCAGATACAGCTATAACCCTGACCAATTCCATAACATGGACATCAGGAACAATTCCCATGAGACGGTCACCATTCCTAGGTCTACCAGTGACACAGACCTTGTCACTTCCGACAGCCGGTCCACGCTGATGGTCAGCAGCTCCTACTACTCCATTGGGCATTCACAGGACCTAGTGATATACTGGGATATAAAAGAGGAAGTGGATGCTGGGGACTGGATTGGCATGTATCTCATAGGTAAGTCCCTGTGACCCTTTGGGTTCCTTGCTGCTTTTTGTCATTGTAGGCATTAGGGTAATGTGGGCTAATGATAGTAGTGAGCTGATACAGCTCCCTTAAATGTAGTCTTAGAGTGGGTTTATATATGACAAGAATTTTTTCTGCTCCTGAATTACTGGTTGCAGTCCTTGCACTCACTTTTTCTTCAGCAAAGATACAAGAAAGCTTTCTATTGGTGGTTTCTTGACATTTCAAGATAAATTCATTTTAAAGCCATTTGGATGTTGGGAAAATACCTCCTGTATCAAGACAGTATAATATTTTCAGGGTTTCCTCTTGAGAGTCCTTGAGTAATCTCTGACAGATGAGAGGTTTTACAAGTCAAGAATATGAATCATTTAAAAACCTTGTGAGAATGCCTTTTTCTCTATAGCCACAGGATATTTGGATATGAACAATAATTATAGACTGAGACAGTCTAAACTTGTCCCAGAAAGTTTTGCTTTTTTTTCCTTTTATTGTGTATTGGAAGCTATATTGGGCCACGTACATTAGCATATTTTTGGCAGCTCCATCTAGTAAATCCAGCCCCACATAAGAGTAATAAGAAATGGTTTCAATCCACTTTCATCTGATTGTTTCACTTCAATATAAAATTAGCTTTTCTTAACCTGGTTTGGTTCCTACGGAAATAGTCCTGCTGCTGAGACTGGAGTTTATGTTAACTCGTTGCTCTCTGGTAAATTTTGAACATGGTGGATCAGTTTCAGACATATTTCTTTGTGTATTAAGAGTCTCAAAAATGTAAAGTTCTTATATGTTTCTTGAAAACCAGTGACTTTGTAAAGAACTGGTGCCCCCACAGAGGGAAATGTTGGTAAATCACTTTCCTTGTCTATTTGGAAGGTATGCCTAGCACTAAGCAGGTATTTTAGTTCTAATAGCATAGTTTCATCTTGCCCAGACAGAGAACCAAAACCAGATAAAGCACACGATGTTGTGAGATGAGCTTTTGGAGCAGCATCAGGGACATTGTAGGGAACCACAGTGTTACTTAAGTGCTCTAGTGGATAAAACCAAATGGCTTGGCTTCACATACTGAAGATACTGGGAGCATAGATGTTGGTGACAGTGGATATGTGAGAAAGTACTAGATAATAGGTCTGAGCATGTGGAAGAAATATGGTGGCAAGGTATTACGTATTGGAAAGTAAGTTCAGGGTATTGAAAAGACTGTAAAAAGGGATACACAAGGGTGGCTATTTAGGACATGGAGGGAAAGGAGTGGAGGTTACAATAAGCCAGGCTGCAGTACTTGTCCCCATGAGTAACCTCATAAAATGTCCTGCTTTGAAAATACAAGTAGGCTTCTGAAATGTAAATCTTTTAGGAAAGAAACAGAGACTGGATTTAAAACAGATGCCATGAAATCAGTCTGGTTTGTTGGCCTTAACAGAAAATTACTTATGTTTACAGTTAAGTTTGAAGTGGAGTGTTTTGCTGGAATAGATGAGAAGACACAGCAGCCCCCAGTACTGGGCACTAAGAAATACTGTGTGCTTACTCTGCAGTGGTGCAGGCAACTCGTGAGTTGTTGCCTCAGTGGATAGAGGCAAAGCATTCCTTCTTGTGGTCTGAAGTCAACAGAGGGTGAGTGCATAGGGCTGTTTCACACTGACTGAACTTGTTCAGCCAGGTTTCACAGCTTGGGCATTGCATCCAGGGCTGTGAAGACACAGTCTAGGTTTTTTTGGTAGGCAACATAAATACATAGAAATTTAACTGGACAAAATAAAAATACACCCTGGTACTCTTGCTTAATTTACCATATCAAACAGGATACATTGCCCCAGATACCCCAGTAAATTATAGGTGCCAATTTTGGAGTGTGTCCTTGACCCTGCTGGCTGAATGCCTCTTGTTTATGACAATAGTCAATGGCTCGTTCCAAGGAACGCCTCTGCCAAATGAAAAATAAATAGTGTGTCCAGTCCCCAAGAAACCAATAGCTGATCCTTGATGTCTTTGAAGGTGTTTTGTCTCCACTCTCTCAGGTTCCCACTCTAAATAACTGAGGAAATAGCAGACAACAGCATCCCTCATTCCTTTTTTCTCTTCCCTTCCCCTCTTCCCACTCATGCACCCCCCACAACCTCATGTAAGATGAGCTTTGGTTTTGGTTCCCTTTAAAGAACATGGACGACTGTGAAGATCACTTGGGTTTTCGTGGTTTTTTGACACGGAAAACACTCAGAATCTACAAAGGTAACAGGCACTGTGGCTGTATCCACATTTACAAAGTAGGACGAACCAGTAGGAATGGGTCTGTAGAAGCAAACATCTGATGAAGGCATTTTGGGGGCTTGACTTAGAACAGTTTCAGTCTGACAAACTGAATGCCCTTGAGTTGCTGTAGTTCATCTTTCAGTTTAGTTTCATCAGGACAGAATCGAGTTTGTGTGGCTGTATGACAGCACAGTCTCATGGTGACAAAGTAGGGACAGCTGGAAGGGTCAGTACAAAGCACCCTTCTGACCTGAAATAAACCACTGATGCCTTCTTTTTGTGACTGGTTTGTAGGGGTAGGAGATCCAGACATCCCTAATGGCTTAGATTTGTGTCTGCATTTGCACAGGTTTGGTGAGTCTGCACTCCTGTTTAGAGAGGGAATGTTCCTGGCCTTGTGAGTATGACCTTCACAATGTAAACTGATCTATAACTATGTTTTTAATTACCAGCCACACTGGAACAAGAGAACCAAAGAAACTATGAGCTTTTCTCACTCTGCTCAGGAGAGGGTTAGTGTTGAAGCCTGCTATTATCACTTGTATGGCAACTCTGTTAACTGTTGCAGTGCTGCTGGTCATTCTAGTGTTTGTCTCAATCCAGCTTGTGGATACAGCCCAATCCTTTCTGTGATTGTTTGAGTTGGTGAAATTGGAGCTGAAAGATTTGAATGTAGTATTGTGGACAGTCATGAGAACTGGGAAATTATTTGCATCCTTAGGATATCAGGCAGTGTGTTGCAGATTTTCTTTAAGGCTTGGTGTTGGCAGCATTGGAGTTGGTATTTGCTGTTTGTCTTGTGGGAGTATCCTAGGAAGGGACTATGCAGAAACAGAACACAAGGCAGTTCTCACATTGTTGTCATTGTAGTATTCTAGGAAATATCTCCAAATAATTTTATAGGAGTGTTGGTTTTGAATGCATAAAACTCACTCTGTTTTCACCACCCCTGCCATCACTAGAAGTTTGATGATACCCAGTAAACTGCAGACTTCAGAATAATGGTATTCTATGTCTGGGGAAATAGAGATGATATAAAAGGCTTCCAGAAACAAAAAAACAAAAAACAAAAAAACCCATCAGAAATCGTGTATCTCATATGTTTTCATACTGTGAGACATTTTGGGGTGCTATTCAAAAGTTAAAGTAGCCTGAAAGGGGAGTTGAGGGAGTCTTCCCTGTGTGGAAATTCTGTCCGCTGGCTCCTCTTGTGAAGAGCCACAGTTCTTTTTATCATAAGATATTTGTTCTTTTCCCCTTCAGTCCATTTATGCATTCCTTAGGGTGGCCAGCTGGGAAACAAAACAGTCTTTGCAGAAGCAGGTAGGAGCTGGATTTAGCACTGGTTATTAGAAGTTACTAGTATTTGCTCATGGTCTTAGGAAATGGTCTAAGCAGCCAGTCAGTCTCTCGTAGAACAGTGTAAAAAATGGTGGTCATGTGTCTCATGGCAAAAAATAGTATCCACCTTGAAGCTTCCTGAAAACATCCGTGCACACGTACATGATTTTCATGAAGGGCCATAGGAAAACTCCCTAGTTGAGAGAGAATAGTAAATGTTGACTCACTTAAAATATACATGTTATTACTTCAGCACATTTTAAGATTAGCTGTGGAAAGATGACAAAAAAAGTGAAAATTGGGAAAACAATCATTTCTTAAGACATACTGTACCTTCAGGAATAGGAATTATGTTTCATTCCTGCTAAGCTTGAACTCTAGAGATGCTCTAACTTCCCCTCATATATGCTATCTATCAGCATTGAGCAATGCAGAGGAACCTCTACATTCTGTAACAACTCATCTGAAATGTGCATTTGTCTTCCCTCAAGAGAATTATAGTATTATGAACATTCATCAGTCTTTCAGAAACAGACCCACAATCAAAAATATGTGTAAACACTCAAAAAGAGTTTGCTAAGAAATTTGAACATAACAAAGCTCTGTTGCTATTTAAAAGTCTCTGGAATTTAAGTTTTCTATGCAGAAAAGCTATTTGTAAAGAAAAGGCCCATTGGGGAAAAAATGAAACTAAAACAAAGTTATGAATAATGAAGAAAGGGTATATTTTTTTAAGTAAGGTTTCTCATTTAATGGCTACTGTGAGGCAGCTGGAATATTTGTAGTTATTTATCTCAAGGCTTTCTCTCTCTCTTTTATCTCATTTGCTATTGCTATTTGCTACAGTATGAAGCCCCTTTAGATAAATTAATATGGACTGCTGGCAGCTGCCTGTAGATAAAGAGCTATCTTATAATTACTGCAGTAGCATTTTAGCTGCTACTAGATTTCACTTCTGTCATCACCTCCATATCAGATGTAAAGGAACTAATGAGAAATGTTTAAAGCAGACTTTTGAAAAAATCTGTGTGTCTGTGCACACTGGTGTTAGGGGTTTATCAGGGCTAACATTATGCTTTTCTTACCCATATGAAGTAGGCTTTCTTTCTTTCGTTTCTTTATATGAAAGCAAAACATTACTAAAGGCTATTTATTAAAAATGTCTTCATACACAAATCTTGGAGGGTCCGATTTCCTGCCCATATCTGGCTTTTTCCAGAGTAGTTCCTCTCAAATTTATATACGTAGAAATTTCTTCACCTGATTAGCAACTGAAGTTTAGCTTTAAAACTTTTTTCCTCCTTTGTTTCATCCTGTGGTGTTATTTCTGCCCCAAAAAGGCAATTCACCACAACCTGACCAATCTAATAACTATTGGTTAACAGACATTTAAACATTTGTTTAAACACTCTCTGGGTTGATTTTAGGCTTAGATGGCCTGTGTTGCTGTTTTTCCCACTGACACAAGTGGAAAAATGTACATTTTTCTTGCCATCAGACTTGGACCAGAACTTGTTTGTGCAGTTATTTTACCAAACATCCAATACACACAAGCAGAGAGCGTGTCAATGTTGCCAGCAGAGATGTAAAATGTCAGAAACAGCAATGTGCATATAAGGCTGGGGTTGTGGGTGTCTTTGTTATGGGTCTAATCCCTGACTTAGGCTCTCTCTCCATGTTTGGATGGTTGCTCCACCTCTCTGTTCCAGATACAGCCATCTGTAAAACAAAGCTCTTCACAATGTGCCTGCTTAGAGTGAATTTTGTTGATGTTTGGATTTGTTGTGTCCTGGGGTTACCCATTTTTCCAGTCCTTATATGGCCTTTGGAAGAGAAGGCACTGTGGTCTTAGGGCTCCTCCTCAGCAGGTCATCTTGTAGCTGGGTCTCTCGCCAGGCTGGGGACGGCAACCATGGCTGGCTGTGACCAACTCAGCAGGTTAAGCTTTGTTGGATGCCTGCAGTTCTGCTCCCTCTGTGAAACATCAACAGAGGTGTCCAGTGGCCAGGCAGCTTTCACTGAGCACAGCACTATTTATTTCAGGAACAAAAAGTGTCAGAGGAGCAGGTATCACAGGCGCTGGCAGATATATTATTGCAGCAATATCAGTTCTTTGTTCCAACCTGTCTCACCTTCACCTGGCTGCTCTTTGATCCAGTGAGTGTGATTTATCAGGCTGAGTCACTTTTTGCCTTTCCCAGTTCTGTATCCAGTGAATCACTTCAGCCAGACAAAACCTGGATATGCTGTTTTACAGACCCACTAAGTGTGACATGAACACAGTTAGCTTTTGCATCTGATTCACCCCTTTACAAGTAGATACAGTCGACACTTAAATGCAAGGGTCTCTGAATATTCCCAACACGTGTGGCTTCTGACGTATCTTCCCTTTCAGTGCTTCCAAGGTTCAGCTGTCATTTGTGTTAACGCTGGTAGCAGCAATGCAACAAAAAGCTTCTGCAAAGTGGTTAGTGTACTAGTGGTGTGCTTTATGGTCTTTTAGAGAACTCATAATAAAGAAGCCTGCAGACTGCCAGTTCTTTTCCTCAGATATATTTAATATGTGGTAGACGTGTTTACTATGTGCCAAAGGAGTCCCATTTTCATGTATTACTTCTTCATAAAATAATAGCTCTTATGAACATCTTTCAAGGTGACTGGGTAGAAAAGAGTTTTCCACTGCAACTACTCATGCTGAATATCAGGAGAGGGAAATAATGCAGACAGGGAGTATTGCATCCTCATGCCTTCTCAGTGATTTCTAGGGTCCTTATGCCCATGGATAAAACTGCCTCTGTTCTGTGCAAGGATGACCCATATTGCTGAATAGCCCAGACTTACAGTGAAGTCAGTAATGATCACCTACTAAAATATTTCTGAAGAAATCAGTCAGTGGGGGATACTGGTGCACCAAACCCCAGGTTTTGGCCTCAGTCCTTCAAAAGAAGCATATTCCATGCAGCATGCTCAGACCATTGACTGGATAAAATCAATCACGGTGCAAACAGTGGACAGAACAGACATAAAATTCTTGGCAGGATAAGGCTCAAAGAAGAAAGATTTGTTTTGGAGAGCTTGTCAAGCCAGCCATGTGGATTTTGAAGGTTCAACATATGTTTTTCTTCTCTTAGTTTTCTGGTTTAGAACTAAATCCTTCCCATTCCTTAGTGTTTATAACACTTACATTGCACTGCTCATAACTCTGGAATATTCCCATGCTGCCTTCCACAACTGCTGTAATGACTGTGTATGCATTTAGCTTTTGTAATCTTGCTCATCCTCCAGCCCTAAAGACATTTTTTCCTTCACTAGAGATCTTTCACTTTGTAATAAGTTTATTAACTGAATACCATTTTTTCAGATAAAATCAATCTAGATTCTCAAGAGATTCTTGGCACTGTGGTGCTTCAGTGTATACATCTGAGTTGTGTTTGGATTTATTTTTTTTTTACTGCTTTATCAGATCATAAGCTCCGTCTAATTTACTGTCTGCTGTTATGTCTTTCAACATTTATGTAAATCCATTTTTCAGATACTGCAAATTATTTTCCCCCTATTTAATGAACATTGTTAACCTGTAAAAATGTCATCCTTGTTCACATTTCAGATCTTCCAATGTCCCTTTATATCTTGTTTTCATACTGCCTTGGGCCTGCAGCATGTCTTATTTTAAAATTTTCTAGCAAATTTCTTGGGTGCAATGCTTTGTCCTAATTCTCATTTTCCAAATTGCACTGTAGGCAATGGGGAGGCTTCCACTGACTGTGAGAACATTGGAACTGTTGTTATATTAAAAACAAGCAAACAAAATTCTTCCACGTTGTACGTTACCACACATCAGATGTCTTCACTTTTTCAGTATGCACTGGGGCAGTCTGGATCATCCTTGTTTGGATTCCTCCCTGCCATCTTCAGTTCTGTGTGCAAACTGGATGTCATTACTTGTGAATAAGTTTGTGCGATGCACAGCTGAAGTAGAGCTGTTGCTGTACTGAGACCCAAATGTGGTCCCCCTGCTGCAGGGATAAGAACAAATCTGGAAGTGCAGGAGCTTTAAAGGAGAAGCCTGTAGCTGGGACGGGCATAGCTGAAGTAGCACTGACAGCTGTGTGGTGCTATCCCACTTCTAAGGGTATGCAGAGCCAAATGACACCAGTATTACTGGACAGATGCTCATCCCACTGCAACCTAACATCTGCTGTGGGGTTTTGGGCCCCACAAGTTTTTAATGCTGAGCCTCCACTCCTTGCTTTTTTCATTCTTTCTACCTTTTCAGCAGAAGATTTGTGGTTCCAAGAGAGAAACAGACGAGTGGTGGGTTGTTCTGAAGCACAGCTCCCAAACACTTCAAGAATACCACAGAAGAATAGAATCCACTGACATCAGCTCTGCTTTTAGCCAGAGGTTCCACTGTTGCAGGGAAGGAGAGGGAAGTCCCTCGAGTGACAGAGCTCAAACTCTCAGTGTGGTTAGCCCAAGTACAAGTGAGGAAGAACTGGATCCACAGTTCATCCAGAGCGTTCTGAAAACCCACGGGCATATCACTGCCAGGATTTAATAGGGTCTCTGTAACGGCCAGTCATTTGCTTTTTTAATTGTTGTTGGTGTCATGAAAGATGAGAATGTTATCTCCCAGCAGTAATTTGGAGACTGCTGGAGTGGTAAAGGGTGATAAGTGGCTCTGAAAGTAAGCTAGATGTTCAAAGATAAAAGTGTTTTGCTGAAAGTTGAGACCCCTTGATTTTGGGAACAGCTGACATGTCATTTGGGTTTAATGTGTAATTCTTTCTGCTTCAGGTTTGAAATCCACCATGCCTGCCTTTCTAAGTGCCTGGAGCAGTGTTAGTTACGGCCACCATCTTTTGCCCTCGGTGACCAAGAACTGTTCTAACTTTGCCAACTCATTCCCAATTTTATTACAGTTTATCTCCCTACCTTCCTTTTGTCTTTCTCTTGCCGTGTGTTCCTCATACTGCTTTTCTCCACTCATTGTTCACATTTCTCCCTCACAGTTTTTTTTTCCGTAGCTGGGCAAGGGCATAATTTTTTGTGGGATTAAAATGGAAGCATTGATGACTCAAAAAAAGCATATGCAAAACTCTTAGATCAAGAATTGAGCTTGGAGCACCAGTGAAGCTAGTCCTTCAGGCCCTTGTTTTCCAGAACTCTTCTCCCTAAGAAGTTAAAGAAGGAGGAATGCCAACTGTAAATTGCAGTATGTTAATTGCCTGCAGCAGAAATTGGCAAATGAATTAACAGTGAAGTTTCAATCCACACTGGAGCTTAATATGTAGCAGCTGAAGTCAATTTAAATGTTCCTAACTATTATTTGTTAATTTTTAAAATGTGGTATCTTTGTAAATAATAAATTGGGATCTGCATCTTCAGCATATATTTCTCATTAATAGCTTCTCTTCTGCAGACTGATGACTGCTTGTATTGTACAGCTCTTTGGAAGCACAGCGTCCAAGGGCTGGGTTTTGCAATGCTAAAGGATTGCAAAAGGAAACACTTCCATGGCCTGATAAAAATCACTACAAGCTCCGCTTGTGAATTGCAGAGGCTGTTGTCATAATTTTGTGTTCTTCTTCAAGTGATAGACTGGGTGGTAAAAGAATAAACATCAGAAATATGAAGCCTATTTATGGCTTACCCCTTCTATTATTATTTTGCAAGATTATTTTATTTTATTGATACTTTATGAAGGGTCTGGAGCACATGTCCTGTGAAGGGCAGCTGAGGGAGCTGGGGATGTTTAGCATGGAGGAGGCTCAGGGAGGACATTATCACTCTCTCTAACTACCTGGAAGGAGGTTGTAGCCAGGTTGGGGCCAGCCTCTTCTCCCAGGCAGCCAGTGATAGGATGAGAGAACATAGTCCCAAGCTGCGCTAGGGGAGGTTTAGGTTAGACATTAGGAGAGATTTCCTCACAGAAAGGATGATTAGATACTGGAATGGAGTGTCCAGGGAGCTGGTGGAGTCACTGTCCCTGGAGGTGCTTAAGGAAAGACTGGATGTGGCACTCAGTGCCATGGTCTAGGTGGCAAGGTGGTGTTCGGTCACAGGTTGGACTCAGTGACCTCAGAGGTCTTTTCCCGCCTGATTGATTCTGTGATTTATGAAATCTTTCCTGCAGCTTTCAGTGCTAATTGCAAAACAGATCAACCAGAGCTCAGCCTCTTCGTACAGAAAATTATTTTTAAAAGCATTTTGCTAGCTATTGTCGTATGTCATAATACAGACATACGTATCGACCAAAAACACTTTTAAATTTCAAACTAACACAGATTTATTTAGCTGAAGATGAGAAGTCCTTCTGTAATTTCAGAAGTACAGCATTTCCTTTTCAGAAGGGATCAAGACATGAAGTGTAGGTTTTATTTTTGTGCCATAATTGCATTACGTTTATAGGAAGCAAGTGTTGTAGTATGTAGTGTTAAATCAAATTAGTGATGGATGAGAGACTGGAATACTGTACCAAGTTCAGGAACCTCTCTGACATTGTATTCCTGTCTCATGTTAATTATTTGTTTCTTTGAAAGTAGCACATGTTATTCTAAATTTTGTCATTGTTAGTCTTTGAGTATGTGAAAAGATAGGCTGGTCACATATATCAGCAAAATAGTGTTTGAGGAAGGGAGTTAGTTTTTCATTTCTCTCTCCTAAGTAAAACCAAACAGACCGAAAGGGTCACTCAGCTATTTGTAATTTAAACTCCATCAATCCTTCTGAGGAAGATATATTGACTATCTGTTTGCTTCTCTGTGGGAATTTCAGGCAAACTTTCAAATACCGAGGTCCTCTCTGTTTAGTGTAGGCTGCTGACAGCACTTGAAGGCCCCATTAGATTATTCACAGATCTTTTTGAGGGGCGGCCTTTATCAACATTTTCCCTAATTCCTCTTAAGAACAGCATGCTTTTTGTCAATTGGATACTGTCTTTCATCTGAAAGATAACTTTCTTTGGTGGCCGTGGTTCTTTATCTCTCTCCAGTGCTTGTGAAGTATATTGGGATGCTCAGCATGGAAGTGACAGCACAGAATATTTTTAGCAGTAAAAGGCTGTGCTTGGCAGTATCTGGTTTGGTGAGGGGAAGCAGTCCATCAGAATTGCTGCTGGTTCCCAAAGCACTTGCTGTCATTTATTCTAGCGTGCCTTGGTCCCTCTGGCTGCTATTTGGATCTGGGCTGCCTGGCTCCTGGTCGTGCATCACCTTCCCTGTTTCCTCTAGGGCCCGTGGGAGGTCTGTGGGAGCTGCTGCTCCTGTCTCAGGGAAGCCTTGTGGGTCTGCAACCACCTCCCCTCTCCAGCAAGAGGCAGCTGGCACTTCTGCGTGCCCAAGGGCAGCGGGGGCAGAGAGCAATGTCTGCTGGCTCCCTGTCTTAGAGGCCCTCACCATCCCCAGCTCTAGCTCCAGGAGCAGCTAATGATGTTCAAAGTGTGGCACATCCCAAATACTCCCCCATTTTACACTTTCCTTAATTAGTTAGCTGTCTACTGCCTGGGGAAATGAAGCCAGAGACCTGAGAGCAATTGCAAAGTGTTTGCTTTTTGGCCAAGCAGGGCCAAACCCAAGCTATGCAGAGGAAGCAGATAGCTAGTTTAAAGGTTAATCGCATTTCAAAAATAGAGGAAGGGAGATGCATCACAATGGTTCATTGGAAAAATGTCAAAAGGCATTAGCTGCTGCCTGAAATACATGAAAGGGAACAACATTAACTCTGCTCTTCATTTTGTGCGGAGGTGAAATGAAGTATTTCACGATTTACGTTTGGGAATTAAGATGCAAGCTGTTTTAAAGGTCAGTCCCTCTGTTATAAGGATTCTCAATAGAAACAGGAAATAAAATTTGTTTTCCTTTGCACATACTCTTTCTCCTTAGCATACCATACCATCTATTTGCTTCCTATGGCACGAATGTTGATAAATATGTGTACATACATATGCATGTAGTGCACTAAACAGTGTTGTATTTCACATGCACCATTTTCTTTGTCAATGTGCTACATGCATAATGTGCGTGTTCAGGGAATAGCATGCCTGGAATAGTATTACTTGCCAATTAAAACAGGTCGACCAGGCATATTCATACATTCCAGCCTCCTGAAGAGTTTCAATTACTGCTATTTTTAACTTGCCAGAGGATATTTCTTTCTTATCTTTCACCTTCCAAAAATACATACCTTCAAAAACTGAAAGAGCAGTATTTCCCTTTTGGACTTGAATGTATTCTTCTAGAGATAAAATTTGTCTGGCTTAAAAATCCCAATGAACATAAATTTCCACTAGTCTAAAAAATTTTTTATTTCTTTGGAATTAGGGAAGTACCTCTTTCAAAAGAGACAGACAGGGTTAAAACTGACTGTGAGAACAATCTACATATTGGATTTCTAAATCATGACTTTTAAAATACATTTTATATACAAATTGGTTTTATACTTAAAGATTTCGCTGCTCCTATTTGGGTGCCCCGCATATTGCAGAGCTCCATAAGCTCATATTAAATTATTCTTTCTGCTGCCTGAGCCTGTATTTCATCAGTGGCCACTGTCCATAAACTGTGTTCACATGACTAGCTCCATGTATCCATCCCTTCCCTGGAGACCTGCTTTTCTCTGGGTGCTTCCCACAAGCCCCTGTCTCTTGCTTCCATGGTAGGAGGCAGTGTGCAGGTGTTACTCAGTGGGAGCAGCTTGTTCCAGATTTCCTGTGGTCTCACCTGTCAGCTGTAACCATAGACTGGCTTGCTTATCCTTCCCTTCCCTTTTCTTGGTCTTCAACCTTGGACATGCAGATGGATAGTGGTCCTTTTTCTCAGCGTAGTTTTCCAGGCTTCCTACACTTTTTCAACAAAAAGGAGGAAAGGATTTTCTGGAGTCATCCTCACTGGCTCAGCCTGCAATAGGGATGTGATTTAGTTTGGGTATGGGCATATGTCAACATCTCTGTCAAATCAGAGGGGCTATGTGTGGCAGAGTTCATGCTGCCTTTGTGCCCGCTGCAGGAAGCAGCTACAGTAGAAGTGCCAGCTGGTCCCCACAGATACTGCCTATGAACACAGTATTTTGAAGCTGATTCTGGGATCTCCTGTGCCACTAAACTCTGGCCTAAAATGCCTGCAGTTTCTTAAGCAAGGCCATCCTTAGCTCAGCTAAGCCTCCTTAAGCAAGTGTGGTATTTTATAAACAGTATATCTTGAGGGACAGTAATTACCCATGCATCATAATAACATGGCAGGTGTTGGAGCATCTCCAGCAGCCAACAGAAACTAAATATGACAAATAAACATCACAAGTGAAGAAGCCAGTGAGCAGCATGCCAGAGCTGAGGGATACTCTCTGTACCCCCTGAGGATGAGAGCCAGGCAAGGGTTCCCAGGCTCCAGCTCAGTGCAACATTTCCGTATATGTTCACCTTGAAGTAGAAAGTGTTTTCCCTGCCAAAGCAAAAGGGACAGGTTTAAGTCTTCTCGCAAGTATGTAATGTTCCTGCTTCCACAGAATGATGTGCATGATCTTTGATAATCTGTATCCAGATGGATGGTCCTTTACTAAAGGTATTCATAAGTAAATCAGAGGTCTGAGAGTAACAGTTGTATACTTACCTGCTTTTATTAGATATATATAATTTGGAATTTAAAAGAAGACACAACCAACTATAAAGTACAAAGCAAGAACAGAAATTGTACCAGAGGACTTTGCTATTGAAGGATTACATCAGAGATGTACTTCAAAACAGAGAATGAAACACAGCTGGTGAAATAATTCCTGACAATTATCAAGTCAGCAAAGGGAAAATTTGTTGTAGATAGCATGCTATTTATAATTATCCATTGCAATTGTTAATGACCTCATTAGAATGATTTCTGTTGTAAATCCCTCAAGAGAGTAACACCAAAGAGTTCACCTTCCTCCTTTGAGAGCATGACTATGTAAAGCCAGTGGTACAATATTGACATCTGTTTGCTGCTGTCTTCTTTCAGTGGAAGTGTAGTTTCCTTCAGTTTAGTCTCCTTTGTTAAACTATTGTGACAGTCTTTGGGTTTCTCATCTTCGTCTGTTGGGCTGCCTCATCTGTTCTGCAGTTGGTCACACCATCAATGTGTCCTCAGGCACAGTGTCCCTTGTTGTGTGGCATTATCTTTGTTTTCTTCTTGAAACAAAGCCAATTCTTCACAGTTTACAATTTATGTATTTTAATGTCAGATTGAGTGGTTCACGTTTTTTCTCACTTTTTAGTGCAGCTAATAATTAACATAATTGTCTTCAGAACCGAGTCTCAGCACCCACCCAGGACTATTTCCATAGCAAGGCTGAGTTGGTTAAAGCACATTTGTACAAATCTCTGTTAACATTAAAACTGCTGTTATCGCTAAAAGGAAAAGCCCAGGAGGTTGCTGGCTGGTCCCTGCAGGTAGGGATTGCAGCCTTTTGCTTTGTCAGGGCACAGATGCAAAATCCATTTCATCCCACTGAAGCTGGAGCAATGAGGCCATGGCCCAGCCCATCCTGGGTTGCTGCTTCAGCTGCTTCGGCTGAACTTTTAAATAATCTAAATGAATGATAAATCTGATTTCTCAGCATGTCATGCCAAGCTCTCTAGTAGCTCTAGTACGTTCTGTCAAGCCATAGGTGTATTTTTAGCCTGACTGTCTGCTGTGCATGTTGTCATAACAGGCACTTACTGAAACCAATCTTCTTTGTTTATAGACGAGGTCTTGTCGGAAAACTTTTTGGACTACAAGAACCGTGGTGTCAATGGCTCTCACCGTGGTCAAATTATCTGGAAGATTGATGCCAGCTCTTACTTTGTGGAGCGTAAGTATTTTTCCAATTCTGCTATGATTTAATTCAGTCACTGCAGAATGATAATTCAGCTGTTACTGTTGCTTTTATGATGTTCTTATGCCTAATATGTCCCTTAGGAAAGGCCAAAAATATTACCAAAATCTCTGAATGTTTTGATAGAAACTGAAATGCTTGGTGGAATAGTGACCCACAGTTTCTGCAAACAAATTTTGTGGGCATTGACTTAATTACGTTTTTTTTTTAATACAGTTATGAATATGTGTTTTACTCAATTTGCTGTTGTTTGGACTCTATCATTAGTAATGAGCTGCATTAACTTTAATATGTTTTTAAGGGAAACAGGAAGTCAGGGGCATAATATCCTTCTAGGAAGAATCACATTGGCTTTTAATTGGAAAACTTCATGGTGCATCTGGCTTCTAACAGATTCAGGCGAATTCAGAAGTAGAAAGGGTTGAGTCCTGATTATCATCTACATTATTAAAAGTATAACTATATGTAGTTGCAGCAAGGTACACTAATTTCAAATTATTTGTTCCTCATTATATAATATATTACCCAGGGCATTTGATGCAATGCAGTATAACTCTTTTCCACCCTCTTAGCAGTAAAAACACAGAAACACTGAATTTGCTTCTGCAAAGTACTAGGTTCCTTATACAGCACATTAATATTTCCAGCCCTGACTGTCCCATCTCCCTGACCATTCGAACCCTTCCTCTTTTATAGATTTACTGTGTGTTAGTGTGAATGCAATTCATGATCATCTTTGGATAGAAATAGGGTACTCAAAATACTGGACTGAAATCTATAGCAAAACATCTGTGGTGAAAGAGCCACATATATCCTTAAGGAGTAGTTAAGCATGAAGAAGAGTAGTAGCATGAAGCAATTTCAGTTTTACAATTGAACTGCATATTTCCAATGATCTGCCTTAGCCTCCTGGACAAAATTCAGAAGTTTGGTAAAAGCATTTATAAATGGCTTGACAGGTATATATCTGTCTAAATTTGAGAGCAGCCGAAGGAATCTTTGATATAACCTATATTTTAAAGGATTTGTAAAGGACATGAGTTATACTTGTCCAATCTATGACTCTGATCTTACATATCTGGTATCAGCAAGGGTGCTACATGCAAACGTTTTACAGATGCTCAGTCCTAGAAGCAGGTTCTCTCTTTGCAGTATGAAGTATTGCTGATGGTCTGTAATTCTTGGTGTTAAGCTGAGCATGTTGTTCTAAATTTAGGGAGCTGCTGAAATGTGTGCAAGACTTACAGGATGTTCATATATTGTGTTTTGAAAAAGACATGGATGGGAAACTGTTTAACATATAAGAACATTGGGGTTTTTTCAGTTATCCTGGTTTTGGGGCAGAAATTCATTACAGGATCTAACCTTTAAAGAAGGCTCTAATTTTCAGAGGCTTTGAGCCATGGTTACAAATTCATGAGACTGATCATACTTTCTTCTAGCTGTTAAAGAACTGTGGGAAGGAGATATAAAATCTCAGACTGGGTTTTTGAAGAGACTTTAGTACCTTGGATTATTGAGGAAGGGCAGAAGTGTGATGAGACTGCTGGTAGCTTCCTTGACTAATCCACAGTACAAAACAAAGAGGCAACATGAGGAATGCTTAGGAGAAAGCCTCTTTAGGTGGGCCACTTTTCATTAAAGGCTCAACTGCACGATGAATTATGTCAGCTTAATAGGTTGCCCCCATTAGCTGAGACACAGTAGCTGTTGTTAATTGATTGCATGTACATTCTTCACTTGCCCTACTGTAAGAAAATGCAAATTAGCATAACCATCCTTCACTGATGCTTGGAACTAAGTTGTGCTACACCATAGTTGGGCAGCCCATGCTTGATGAGTTGCTGCCCCTTGGTAATTTGTTATGCTGCTACCATTAGGTTGTGAATGTCAGCCCTGAGATTATGTACCAGTGTGCTCATCAAGGACAAATCATTGCCCTGTCCAGAATTCAAACAGGAGAAAATGAAGTAGGCAGTAGTAAATAACTGCACGTGCAGATACTCTGAGAGCCACTTGACTGCTCAAGTGGGAAGCCAAAGCAGTGAGGAATGTTGATGTATGTCAGTTTTATATATCTAAAGGCATATTTGAGGATTCCTGCCCATTGCTGAGACTTACATATGAAAGCACACAACTTTGCAGTTGATTAAATGTTATGTTAAAAATTGCTGTGTCTGAATACCTTGTGTACTTTCTTTCCAAAGAGGATGGTGTAAACCGTCTTCCTTCAGACTTTTATTTTTTGGACAGAGATCATATCTCCCTTTTATATTGCACAGCATAACATTTGCAGGGATCGGAGAGATACTGATCATCAAAATAAAACTCAGCTAAGAAATGTAGTTAAGGTGTGGTAATTTATTTTCAAGGTATCCATATTTTTTTCCCATACGTTGTTATAATTCCCTTAACTTACTATTGATTGGAGTCTTCCTGATTATAGCAATAATTCTCAATAAAACAGAGTAGCTCACTTACAAAGGCAGCTCTTAATTTCTGCTTTTGCTTTTCTTGTAACTGTACTTTGGTATCTTTTTACCACATGAGTCAATATTGACTATCAACTACACATTACTTTGGAAAATATTATGGAATAAATTGCAGTGTTTGTCCTGGAGCTATGATAAAGGGGAGATCAGTGCACGGCCAAATAAAAAATCAGCCTTACACAGAGAATTTAAAATTCCCAAGAATTTCAGGCACCTCATGCAGATTGGTTTGTATCCTGGCCTTGAAATATTAAAGGTTAAATATTTTTGGTGGTGGTATTGTATGAGGGAGACCATGGGAATTATCCTGGCCAACCTCAGAAGCCGAAGTTTTTCTATTGTCAACAGACTGTAGGACTCCCCTCAGCTTGTTTTAGTACCACATTTAAGGAAATTACCCTTATGCTGTGACCAGCCAGCCATCTGACATAAACAGCTTAAAAATACATCTTTGAGCCTTTTTTTATTAAAGAGCTTTGTGGGGCAACTTGAAAAATCAGAGGTATTAAAGACCAGCTGATTTGCAACAGTGAAATTCCCATTAATATGAAAAAAGAAGCATTAGAAATGAGGTCAAGTAAATGGAGAGTTATTACTCATTTCTATATTTTGACTGTGGAGGCATATATAATATGTTTGGGAGCATTTTGTTCAAATCCATAACATTCCACAGTTATTTATCCTTTCTTTCCTGCATTTTTAGGAAATTAACAAGCAAATTAATTATGATGCTCTAACTACGTAACCTGTAGTCATTATGCATAAACCCACTCTTCAGGAACTTAACAGATTGCTGACATCTTATCACTGTAGATCGTAACTTGCATGCAATGAGCAGGGACCTGGAAGAGGAATGAGTGAAGGGAAAAGTATCTGGAAGTTGTTTTCTTCATGGCAGCAGACTATCACAATGAAATCTATCAAACACAGTTGTAATAATAATTACTGGCCAAACCCACCAACCTACAGGATCACACTAGAGAGAAATTGTGCACATGGGCAGAAGAAATAGTAATATATTGTGAGAGATTTGTAAAAGTGCATCAGGAGCGGAGAGCACAAAGGAAGACGTGGAAAGAAATTTCAACCATTTTCTGCCTTAATTGCACTTCTTTTATAAAACTGAAATTCTGCAATTTCAGATGCTGCTCTGTTGCTGAAGCTATACCTTCATGGTATTCTCAGTGAACTGCCCAGTCAGAGTCTTTAAGGGTTCTTTTTTCAGGTATATTTAAAATCTCACCAGTTGAGAAAATGCTTTTTGTGAGTTCAATAACAAAGCAAAATAGTTTACTCTTTTTGGAACATGCTTCTATGCTCTGCGAATATTTGGGCAAAATATGTGCTGCTTTTGAATTTGATGATAGCCTGATTTCATCTACAGAGCCCTGCCAGTTTTCAAAACACAGGTAATTTCTTAACGTGTACCCGTGTAGCATTTTCAGACACCACAGACGCTTAAAGTTTGTACGTGTTTTAGCAATCTACTTTTTCACCTTGAAAAGGACAAGCACCTTTCCCAGAGAAGGGTAAGCCTTTCCACTTTGCATGTCACAAACTGCAGCATAATGTTGCCAGATAGATACATAATTGGTATCAGCCAGAGAGGGAATTGCTTCCAAATGCCAGCAGAACAGAACTCGTCTCCTATTAATACTCAGCAAACAAAAAGCCCTAACAGCTGCAGAGGCAATGTTGTACTACAGCCAGTTTTGCATTTCTGCAGAAGTCTGGCAATTCTGGTTTTTCTGACAGTCAGTGATAGACAGTAACCAACCACAGTAACCAACCACTGAACTGGTCAGAGTTTGAGGGGAGGAAGGAGGAGTGAAGAGAGGCTCTATGCCACTGGGGATGTGTACTTTGTGTTAAGGCTTGGGGGGCACTGCAGTGAAAGAACCAGCCTATAATGGGTTTTCCAGGAAAGGAAATATGCTCTGCTGCACTGCAGTTTCTGGCACACTTTTTGGCTTACCCAGCAATACAGAGAGAGGGTATCCAAGAGACCATTTCACTGAGGTGCGGTGAATCCTGTAAACATTGTCTCAAACTAGCACATCTTTACAATGATGAGTAAAGTTTTGACACTATTCAGAACTGCACCTAAGATAGCCAGATAACTGGGACCCCTCCTAATTACAGGCCTCTCTAAAGATTGTTTACTATCTGACAACTAAGAACCACTTCCAAGGGTAACCGGTCATCTGTGTGGCATTTTTATGTGAAGACTTAGGCAGTAGTTGTTTGGTTAAATTTGTTGCTGTTGTTGTGGCTGAATTTTTAATAACAAAGATGGATGGCAGGCCCTTGCAGAAAACAGAAAGAATAGTCATTTATTCCTATTGGCTAGAAGGAAAATAATGGTAAAAAAAGGTGCAGCTAAAGTCAGAGATCTGAAAGAGCCTGGTACATCTTCAGATAGAAGATATATATTCTATGTTATGGTCCATATATGCTGTATATGTGTGCATTTATGGAGTGTGTACAGAAATGTCCCTAAACTGGCAATCAGCCCTTTCATCTGAGCCTCTCTCTAGAAAATATATCTTTAGGAAGCTGATATAAAGGCTGCCTTCAAAGTACAAATAATTGAAGTATGTTCTAGCCTTGAATATTTCCAAATAAATAAGGCACATTCATATCAATAAAAACTTTAATGAAGCTAGAGTATTTACAAATTTTTCCCGTTTATGGACAGATTGTTGACAAGTCCAGCCCACTAAAATAATTTCCTGTCACCATTTCCATTACCACAATGTCTCAAATCATATACTCTTCACTTCATAAAAGAGTACATGAGAAGAAAAAATACAGATAAGGCTGTTGAAGTCCATCCTGATATAACTTTTATCATGACCTACAGTCATGCTGCATGACTTTAACCTTCATGAGTCCACAGATGGTAAAAATTGGCGTGACACAGAAACATCTTCAACAGTGTGAAGACTATTTAGAAGCAGAATGGTTAAAGGTGTCAGGGAAAAAAACCAGATACGATGCAATAGGAGAGACATATGCCCCTAAAGGTGCATCTATTGCTTGCCTCTCCTCTGAGGAAGACATACCATTGTTTTAGGGTTCTTTCTCTTCTTCTCCTTGCTCATGTATAAGTCTTATTGATGTTTTTTGGTGGTCTTCCACCCTACACACAGTTTTTAAATTCCTTGTTCTTTTCCTCAGCCTGTTATCCTGATAGTAGTTTAATATTCATGCTTAAGCCAAGCTAAGATTTGGGAAGATGAGCACAGTCTGAAAACAGATGCTGAGATTCCTTAAGAACCCTGTGTTTGGGATCCTTTGGTCAGCCCTTTAATCTTTGCCTTTCTTGCATTTCTTGTTAGTTTTCGTCTTACAAAGTCTTTCTGTGCCCAGATTGTAGGCAGCAGCCTATCATAAATGGAAACATGGGTCAATCCACACAAGACATTAGACAACCATTTCTCAGCTTCTGGCATGGTTGCACTGCAGTGGCTTAACCAAGAGACTTGTCTGCAGATCAGGTTTTTCTCGGTCTTTCTCTCCCTTTCCACAACTTGTTTTGACGCTTGGACGTATTTTGTTTGTAGTGTGGAGATCATGGCTGTTTGTGTTTTCGTTCACACACAGGGAGGGAGATGCCTGTGTTGCAGCATCTCTGCTTGGTGACACCATCCTGGGGCACCTCGCTGGTCGCCACACTACCTGCCCCATGCTCGTCATGGCAGTGCTTAAAGAAATTACAAGGACTTTGCTTGCACAAAGCTAAGACTGAAGTGAGAGTTTTGATAGGTTGGTAATAGGAGTTTCAGAAAGCTCTCTCAAGATGAACTGGAAAGCTTTGAGTAAGAAATAATGCCTGATTTTAGGCACTGATGTCAGAGGAAGTCTTTCTTTGCTACACCCTAGTTCCCTGTCACAGAGACCACAGCTTATGTGGACTCTTCTCAGCCATTTAAACAAGCATAGACATTGTATTAATGCTTCAGAGGCTGGACATCATGTAATTCCCAAAGGAGTGGTCAAGGAGATGCAGTAACATTTAACTGAAGTTTTAGTTCAGGTCTGGGGGAATCTAACTGTAGGTGCCAAACATTAAAAGTATGGGTTCACATATGTGTTCATTTTGGTCTTCCAGCAGTATCCTCAGCCACGTTGTATTTGCTTTGAATTCAGAACTCCTGCACATGCAATGTGTTTTGTGCTTCACCTTTGGTATCCTCAAGTGTACCACTGAGCATATCATGCACTTGAGGAAATGAAGTGCAGCTGAAACCCCATAGTGCAGCTAGTAGCTGTATTTTTCTCATCTAACCTAGATGAGAGCATGAACAGATGCCTGTTGTTTTGCTGCTTTGAACTTTGGATGGGCAGTATTCTGGACAACGGGTGCTGAAGTCACACGATTTATTATAATGGATCACTATAACTTAGATTGTGTTATTTTGTCATTGATAATCTTTCTACTATTGACAGTAAAAGATTACAGTGTCACCTCCGACTCACAAATCAGTTAGTCTTTGCCACTGTTAAATGCTTCTGGGAAGTTTTTTCAGATAATGCTGTCTAGGGATTTGGTAGAATTGCGCTGGAAGACAGATCTCCTCTCTTTGCTCCATTGCACCCTATGCTCTCCCCGTGGCTATGTCATTGGGTGTGTTTCTGAAGTTGCTGCAAGCCAAGTGAGACGCCACCAAATTCTGTAAGAATTGCTTGCATGCAGCCCGTGTGCCATCAGCCACGGAGCCCTTTGTGGACCACCATGTACAGATTGCCTGCTGCAGGCTTTGGCCCATGTGGTTTTATTTTTGTGGAAAAACAGAAAACAAATGCAATGGAATTGTCAAGCAGCCGTAATTGGAAGGGTATCAGCACAGGCATCAAAAGGTCATATTTTTTCCAAAGTGTGGCAAGATACAGAGCTTTGTTTCTGTTTTCTTAATACATGAATCAGAATACAAAAGTACTGCATTCAGTAGATCAATGTTAATAATTTACCATTTCTAATTTTGGAGAATTTTACAGTTGTGGGGGGTTTTTTTGTAATCCTGTTAAAGCATACCATGAAAGTAATGGATCAAAACAGAACTGGAAGCATATCTATTAAAGATAAAATTTTTCTCAGTTTATGGAGGCAGTGAGTTTGCTTCATATCTTCATGCTTTCTTTTAGAAAAGCTCTTATATATCTCTCAGCAGTAGTGAAGCATCTCAAGGGCTCTTCTTAGATGTCCAGCAGGACACAGGAATATCTCAGTATAAAGGGAGATAAATTCCTTCACTTAATTCAGAAATTTGTTTGAAACCCTGCTATCTTATTGTCTGATTTCAGGCAGCCACTCTGTTCCTCATGCCTTCTGGTAGTTACGGCAATATTTATTTAACTCATACAATGGTGTTTGGATAGTTTTATTAAACAGACAAAACTTACTTGACCTTCCATGAGGAAGGCAGAATTATATCTGTGGTGTAGTGCTGTAGTAACTCATCCTGCTTCTGAAATAGTGAACCTATGATGCAGGAAACCTTTTGATAATTGGTTTTTCTCGTTAACTAGCCAGTAAATCTAGCCCTGTTGTTCCCTTACTCGTGATCCAAGGTTTCCTGCTATAGGGACTGCCAGATGTCAAGAACACCATCTATACCCAGAATAGACTTTCTCAGAGAATGGAAGGGATGAATTCAGCACGGATTAATTATGGTCTCCCTGCAGGGTTCAAACACTTCTGCCCAGCAGAAACATCTGTCTGCAAGGTCTTTGATATTGGTAATAGGATCTTGAAGGCCTCAGCAAATAGCACTTTATATTTTCAAACTCCTCTCCAAACCTTTCAATACTTTAGATGTTCACTTTACCCAGTCAGTAGCAGGTATAATTTCCTCCCATATCTCAGTGCTAATAGATGTTTACATTTGTTTTTTAATTGAAAACAAAGCAAAACTAAAAACCACTACCAACCTCAAATTAGATAGTTTTGCTGTGTTTATTTAATTAAATTTACATAAGGATATTTCTTTCTGTCTTTCTCCTTTCATTAAATTATCTATGTTAATTTCATTATGTATTTTCTCATTAAATGTTGTCCTGCCTGTTGATTTTTTTCCAAGTCTCTTTTACCAAAATCACTCACTCCTACAGTGAGACTTCTAAGAGTAGACAGTAGTGTTTATTCCAGACCCTTCCTTTTCCCAGGCAGCAGAGCTTGCGTGCCTGGCAGGTACTTGGTAACTTCTGAAGCGGTGGGAAGCAGAGATGTCAAGAAGTGATCTGTTTACTCACCTGGGGTGAGCTGTCACAGCTCTGTTGTAGCTCTAGATTCACTCCTGGGAGTAAGAGCTACAGATCTGATTGCTTCTCACTCTGGGGCCATTTTAAGGCAGCTTTCAATGGTTAGACTGCATATAATACTGATAATCGTGCTTCCTCTTAGTGGCCCCTTCACACTGTAAGAAACATATTCATACCATCGTTCGATTATCTTGGGTTGTCTGGTCAGAGCAGGTTGCTCTAGATCCTGTCTGACCCTAAATGTAAATGTGTCTTGGGCCCCAAATCTAGAAGTGGAAAAAGTCAAAATCAAAGATGATTTTTCTCAATGCCTCTCAGTTTTGGTTTTTTTCTCCCTGACCCATTTCTTTTTCATGTCTGAGACACTTTACAAGTTCAACAATGATTTCCTTTCATTGGAAGATCCAAAGAGGAAATATTTTAAAAACCCTAAAAATGGCATATTTTTTAAAAGAAAATCATTTACACTGTAAGAAACAATATTGATTTTGATTATGAAGTACATTGCCACAATGTTCCAAACATGAGGTGTAGCTGGGTTTAGAAATAAGATGAGCAATGCATGTGTATCAGAATTTGAGCTGTGAATGTGGTTGTTGGAATTTGCAAAGTGTTCCCTCAGACACAGACTTCTGGATGGCAGAAGTACAAAACCAGCAAAGTAGAGAGTGCAAACACAAGGGTGAAAAAGGACTCAGAATAAATGTGCAATCTTTTTGATGTAGATGAGCACCAGAGAGCTTTCCCAGGCAGCTCCTGGGCAAAAGCTCTAGGCTTCTGAAGGTCCCACTCAGCAGGCAGATTCTGGGAGGGGAAGCAGCTTTTGGTGCAGCCCACATCTCTTGGACACCTCTCTCTCCTGCCTCTGGCTTAAAAAAATCAATCTACAAAGAGAAAAGTTTCTTAACACTTCCATTGTCTAACACAGGTGTTACAGGCATGTGAATGCAGTTCTACTTCTCTTTTTCTACTCCACTGAAGTAAACCTACATTTGGTTTACTACACATCAAGGTTTATCGTGGGCTTGTAGAGATTTCAGTCTCAGTTTGTCTTCCTAATAACTTGCTGTTTCTGCAAGCTGCTGAGCAGTACTTCCTTAAGGTAGAGTATCGCTTTATAGCCTGGCGGCCGTGGGTTACTCCAGAGATACCTGAGACGTCACAAAAACTGGCATGTGATTAATCTCCCCGGATTGCCAGGCAACACTTGGACAGCAGATTTACCAAAAGTGATATGCCTACAGTGAATTAGATTAGTCTGCCTGCTTAATTGCTAGGCAAGAGCTAAGGATGAAATCATATATTAAAAACAGAATACAAGTGCATTAGTAAGATTTTGTTTTACAAGAAGGAATTCTCCTTGCCCCCTGAGGTGTATTAGCTAACATTTATTTTGACCTTTGAACCTCCACAGTCTGTGTTAGCTTAGAGACCTCCAAGAAGCATCTTTTTCTTGTTCCTGTTGATAAAGGTATTCGCCTGAAGTGGAATGAGCCAGCCATGCTCACTTAAAAAACACTAAGAAAAAATACTTTTTCTTTTTGGTTTGTCACTGTGGTATCTTATGGTTGTGGGGAGAGAAAAAAACTCTTTCCTCCCCTCCACTTACTAGGATTTCTTGATTTATATGTAAATGGTGTTTGTAATTAGCATGCATCTGGATTCAGGCTTTCAAATATTTTCCTGTTTACAAGATATTATGATAAGCTTTATGAGCTTCCTGTGAGGAATCTTAAATCTTCATGGCTAGTACAGGCACCATTTTGTCTTCCCTCTGTGAGCCGCATAAAGCCACATGGCATGTCACAAAAATGAGTAATATATTTTGATACCAGAATACTTTGACTTTATCCTTAATTTTCTTTTTTTCTCTGTCTCCTCCTTATATTTTGGAGAACTCACCGTGTGTTAAGGTGAAAATGTAAAAGAAAAGGTATATAGTGATAAGTTGGATTGTTCGGGGACAGCCACAGCAGAATCATCTGTGGTGCTTAAGATGGTTGTCTATGTTGGCACTCAGTCAGAAGTCATCTCTCACCACCACACCATTTCTGGAGTGGCTGATTTGTAATCAGTTTTAATTACTGGATTGCTTGCTCCAGCCCTGGTAGTTCAGATCATCTTTGGGTGCTCTTCCTAAAGGCCCTGGTGTGTTAGTAGGCTAGCTAATGCAAGCAAGCCTTTGGGGCTGAATCAGCTGACATTGCATAGAAACTTAAAATGTGTGGGGCGCAGTTGTGAGAAAGCCTCTGACTTGGGTTTTCTGTTTATCGCATTCTGGTGCAGAGGGAATTTTTATGTAGGTTCATGCCGCTTTTCCATTCAAATTTTTCTTTAACGTTTGAGGGAAAGAAAATGAAACTTAGCCAGGAGGCATCTCAGCTGCAAGTATGTTGATTTCCTTTGCCAAAGAGTAGGAGGCAATGGAGCAGATCAACCAAATTTCCCATGATTTCTACCTCAGAAAGGTAGAGGGTTCATAGGCAGAGTCAATTCAAACAAAAATCTTAGTTTAAAGCCTTACCCTGGAAACTCATGCCAGTTTTCAACTGTGTTTCAGAAGATGGTGCTTTTTCAAAAATGTTGACAAGAGTGTCAGTACTGTTTTTAAAGTCCCCCTTGTACTCACTCAGCAGCAGAGCACAGCTCTTTTATCCCTAGTGCGCTGTGCTGTGTGAGTCATACAATGCAGCACAGGGATTAAACCAGTGTGGATTTGTGCAACGTGTGTCTTTCAACAGGTGTGAGCAGCCATCCAGAAGGGGCTTCCAGATGTTATCTAGAACATCTCTTTCAAAAGATCCCATCTCTAGTTGTATCAGAAACACTTAGCAATGCTCAG
The DNA here is from genome assembly GCA_013400235.1 of Oriolus oriolus. Lineage (NCBI taxonomy): Eukaryota > Metazoa > Chordata > Aves > Passeriformes > Corvidae > Oriolus > Oriolus oriolus. The sequence continues at coordinate 10,725 of VXBT01016076.1, read as the reverse complement.
AACACTGAGAAGTGTGACAATGCACAAATGTAATAATGTACACCCATGTCTTTCATTGGGATTTGAGCTAATTCACATTATATTGCAACTAGAACAGGCTTAAGAAAAACACAAATTAAACAGGAAAAGGCACTTGGTCTTGCAGAGCAGCTCTGTGGACAGCAGGATCTAAACTTCTCCAGAATTCAGAGATTGAAATCCTGTCCTGCTGCAGTCAAGAGAACTAGCCGTTAATTTAAACAGGATGAGGATTTCAGACAGAAGTGTCAGGATTTGCTGGTTTTAAGTTATTAACTCTTTTCCTAGTATATATTTACAGAAAAGCATGAAAATTTAATATAGTTCCCTTTTTCTCTTTGCATTTTTACAAGAAGAAGAAGTAACTAAATAAAATGCTACTGGGATGAAATTTTCTATGGTAGTTTAAGGCCAGCACATGGGTGTCTTCTAACTGAGGTGTGAAACCATGAAAACTGGGTTAATAATGAACCCCCTGACACAGCCTTAACAGTAGCACTGCTAGCAGGCACCTCTGTAATTACTTCTTCTCTATGAAGTGTGCTGAGCTTCTACAACAAATAAAAAACCTCATACTGTGCTTTCTTCTATTAGAAAATGACTCAGTGAAAGCCTTTTACATATACACATATATATATATAAAAAATATGTATAAAGATAAAAGTTTCTGCCTCTGAACTAGCCTGTCTACATTTTGTTCAGTTTGGAAAATAGAATCTGGTTTTGCTTTAGCAGATCCATTTCTTTTTCCACATTTCATACATTTGTTGCATTTGAGATGCAGTGAAATGCCAAATAATACTTATGTGACGTGCATAAATTATTTGTTTAGCTGTTCTATGCATGTAATGTGCTGTGGAATATACATCCAGTTGGTAGTGCATTTAGCAGATCTAATCTGGATATTTTGAAACAGAAAGAATGCAGGAGCTTTAGAAATATTTTGGAGAAGGGCAACAGGACTGAGTGACATGTGGATGTGCAAGGAACAGATTACAGCTGAGATGTCTGTTTCTTTTGGGAGGAAAATGAGAAGAGGTAGGTGTGGTCTCTGTCCACTGAGATCCCACTGAGTGGGAGTTTTAGTGTTGGCTTTAACAAGATGAATCAGACTTTTGACAGCTAGTGAGGAAGAGGCATGCAGTCTTGATGCTGGGAAATATTTAAAAGGATAAAAGTTTGTAAGCAGTTTTTGTTGAGCAGTGAACTAAAAGTTATTTAGTCCTTCAAAACACTTTAATTTTAGAAACCACATCTTGTCAAGACTGACATAAAGACTCCTGCATGCTGGCAGCTGACTCAAAGTAGCATCTGCCAGCCTTCTCTTAGGTCATGACTGTCAATTTATGGTAGGTGTATTCTCCAAGCCAGCAGAGAGATCGAAAAATGAACCATCAAAACTGTGAAACAACAATACTGGAAATACATCTACCTATATTGGAATCTTAGGGGGGCACTCAGCAGTTGGATGCCCACAAGAGCACTATACAGATGGACAATGTACAATGTGTGCATCCTTTGTCAGACCAAACTGACATGGTAAAAATTCACATTTTATGCTGGTCTTTTGCTTGGAGGTAAATTTGTTCATCTTCAGAGCCTACATGAGATTTCAGATTTGGAATATAAGTGTGCTAGTAAAGGATTTCTAATTGAAAACCAACAGGCTGAGTGTTTTGTGTGCATGATCCATTAGTTTATATGAGGTGATGTTGGTTCACAGCAAGTGAGAGTTCAAGCGTTTGGTTTTCAGACTAGAAATTCCCAGAGGTATCTGGGGGAAAAACCCAAACCTACAAGGCAATCTATTGCAAACCCATCCCAGAATCATTATCTCTCCTCTTAAAAATGAAAAACTCAAACCAGGAGGACAGCTTGTTCCTCTCCTGTGGTCTCAAAACTTCATTCTTGGCTCTGTTTAAAACCCTTTCTTCTTCTGCTCTCAATACTGCCAAAAAAGATATGTTTGCTGGTGATAATTAGTAAGAATAATACTTGCATTTACAATATGTTTTTTGTAGATTCTGTTTTGACCTGGTGAGTGAACTACAACATGTTACCTGCAAGTACTTTGTATGACCTTCTTGGCATTGTGAGTTGTGTTTTAAAACAAACTACAGAATCATGGATGCGATGTGGCCTGGCTGTGTTTTTGAGCATCTCAACAAATGAGATTGGTTTCAAGAGACAGCTACATCTACAGTTCCCCTGATGTTGGTGAAACCCCACCAAAAGATGTAAAGGAGCTGTTTGGTTACTGCAACTGCAGTACACTGGGTAGAAAGAGCAGACCAAGCTTGTGTAGCAGTCACTGTTCATCTGTTACTGTTATCATTGCATTAGTTGTCCATGACCATTTGCTCTCATTCCATAGTAGTTTTTTCCCTCTGTGTGTTGGCTATAAGGTCCTGCAGCCAGCCAGTTAGACCAGTAACTTTCCGTCTCACTTTCCATTCCTTCCTTTTTCCTTTGTCATTCCTGGGCAAGGTGCTTAATACAGTCTGAACTGTCCAAATGCCTTGCTCTCTCAGTGGGAGTTGTAATACCAGGAGTGACAGGGTTACAGCCCAGGAGATTTTAAAGTACAAACCTATTGGTGACTTAAGGGAAAAAAAGTGTAAGGCAGATTCGAACAAACAAATACTTTAAAAGAAATTGGGAATGTAATTTTCAATTTTAGTGTGACCTGACTGATCACAGCTTAAGTAATAAGTAGAGCTAAATCCTGTGATGACCCACTCAATCCAATCCAATCCAGTCCAATCCAATCCCTTCAGATCAGTAGAGAAGTATGTATGTAGTGCCTCACCTCTAGAGAGGCAGACTGACTACCTGCACCATATCCCTGTTGGGAATTTATCTGTTACTGAGCTGCTGTTTTCCCAGGTGCTAATACACTTACTAGGGCCTCTACCAAATGTGGCTGCGAGCATTGCTTTGCAGCAGAGAATACTATCCTCCTCTCCCTGAAGAACTGCCATGCTGTTAGGAAAAATGGTTTATGGAAGGACTACCAAACACTCATATTCTTCTCTTCCTGGTGTGGGTTGCCCGAAGTATAATTTCCTTCATATTATAGAGGATGAAATTATGTTGGGAAAGAGTGAGACTGCTGCAGGAAGTCAGTGGCAGAAGTTTGAACAAAGCACAGGTTTCCTGGTGTGGGAGCATCTCATCTGAATGCTCAGTGTGTTTCTGCCAGAAGTGGCAAAATGGTGGCCCAGGTTCTGCAGGACACTTGAAGTCTTCAGCCCTACCTCAGGCACAGGAAGCTGACATCTGTCCTACAGACAGCAAGGAAAAAACCGAGCATTCCCCTTTTTCAGTGTTGCTGCATGTAGGGTATAGAATCTCTCACTTAGGGGTCAATAGAAGGCATGACTTTGAGTGTCAAGATTAGGACTAAGTGCCATATTTTAATGTATTTTATGTATTTTTATGTATTTTATGTATTTATTTATGTATTTTTAAATGCATAAGGCAAATTAAGGGAAAAATGTATATAAAATACACTTAAGGTATATATTAGCAATGCTGCAAGTTACGAATAGGCAGGGGATTCAAAGGAAATTTACTCCAGAATCATCTTTTCTCTACTATTACTTCCTTTTTTCAGATGTCCTTTGCCTCAGCTTTGGATTTTGTCAAGGTACTCTAAAAGCTCATTTCTGAAAAAATATGTTTTAAAAATAGTCTAGGTTATCTGCAGTCTGGACTGTGTAGTCACCCCACCATGTGTTGTCATATAACAGCTGTTGGATCTTCCTCAGCCTATTGATGATTTGCACTGGGATTTCCTTTCCACAGTGCAGCAAATCCCTTGGAAGTTAAGCATGCTGTGGTTGGAGACCTTAGCCTTTACTATAAAAAAAAATGAATAATATTTCCCATCTTCCACCTGTGTTACTGAAGCAATTTCAGCTTGGATGGGCTTGAGTGAGACGGGACGTGCTGCTTTTGGGATGGCAGCTCTGAAGGCCTGCAGGTGTAGCCAGCCCTGCCAATGGAGCGCACATCTGCAGCTCGCACTGCGGGGACCCTGCACCTTCACCAGCAGTGAAGTGCAGAGTCAGAGGGAATGCGCCAGTCACCGGGCACACACCTTCAGGGGACAGACAGGCTGGCATCTGTGTATGGTCTTGTGATCAATAGGAACCAAACATGATTTGGAGACCATTTTTTGCAATGTCCCCGTGTACTTCTTGATATATTTTACCAGGGAAGAAACCTTCCCTAGTCTGCAATGCCTTATCTGTGCTGCTTAGGATTCTTTGTCTCCTTGCTAAAATGTTTATATTTCCATTCCTTGTTACTCCAGTATATGTTAGAAGATAGTAATTTTTTTAACCTGCACAAATGCAGCATGTGTTTCATAGTAACTTCCCCTACAGTTCGCTATTGTTATTGCACTTGAAAACAAATATACTCATCCAATGTACTCAGCATTAGGTTCACTGGTCTTTTTACAGTCAGGATATTTTACCTTACCCTTCAACCTACTGTAATCCATTTGTAGCCCCTTCTTTTTACTGGTATCGAGTGAGATACCTCTGGAATTGCCAGACTTTAAAACATCATGTTTCATTTTGTGACTGCAGCAATTTTCATCCCTAATTATTAGATTGGAAATAAATGGTGAACAGAAGTTGGTACTTTAGGAAAGGGAAAAAAAAAAGATTATGAAATAGGAGATTGCAGAGGTAACTCCAAATTGAGAAGTGATAACAGGTATAATACCTCTTTCCTATCAGCCTTTTGATCTTTTCCTTCTTGATAATTTGTGCTTTGTTGTATAAATTCCCAGGGAAGTTAACAATAGGCACTGTAGCAGTGGCACCTAATCAAAATACCCTTGTGAAAAAGGGTTTTCTGAATGGGTGAGCAGCCACATGTAGGCCATCTCAAGCAGTGGTACATGGGAGAGGAACTTTGGTGGCACTGTTTTAAAGAAATAAGGCCAGGTTTTCATCCACTGTACCTAGATGCAGCACAGCGTTTGCAAAAGCATTGCACTGACTGGTTTTTACCAACCAGTGTCACGGCTCGCAAGGCTCCGTGAGAACCAAAGGATGTGACCATGCTTTCTCTACCAGTGGTTTCTCAGCAAACAGAAGGAAGATAGGTCCTGTTGTTGTAAAGCAAAGCACTTGCAAGGCTAAAAAGAGAAGAGAGGGAAAAACCCCATACCTCAGCAGCATAGCTGGCACAAAGCTTTTTATTCAAGGCTCATGGTTCTGAGTGGGTGAACTCAATTAATTACAAATGCTTCAGCTGTGTAAACAGGAGGACAACTCTGCGTTGTGAAGACACAGAAGTCTCTTTTCTTCTGTTTAATTAATGCTTACAAGACCTATGCAGGTAAATCTTTGGTATACTAAGAAAAAACCTCAAAGCACACTGTTTTCCAGAACAACTGAACTTTGGGAAATTTTGGTCATTGGGTAATTACAGTGCAGGGCTGTTAATCTCACCCTGTATTTAATAAAGTTAGAAGTATTTAGTGTTAGAATTAAATATTCTTCGCTGCTGTTCGTTTCCTTTCTGCGAAGAAGAGAAGTAATGTGGAAAGGAATAAAATGTTTTCAAGATGATGAAACCAGGAACTGGTGTGCCAAAGATGTCAAGCTCCACTGCACTGTTATCATGCTGTGACTGTCTTCTGCTTTCAGTAGAGTTACAGTGCCAAAACACAGGTGCAACTGGGCTCATTTTCTCCTCACACTGTGTAGACCTGTTACATGCTTTTCAAGTAAGACCAGATAATTCCAAGATGAAGGAAGGTGTGCATGCCTCCCCTTGGGTTGCTTTGTTGTATGTTTTTGTTAAATTTAATGCTACAGCCTGAACTACTGGCCTTAATTTTGGTCTTCTGTATTTTAAAAATTATTCTCTTCCAAAACTGTCTGCAGGTAGTTCTGCTGTGAGTGAGAGTTCAAAAACAGAAGAGGCTGAATTGTCACACTTGCCATCCGTCCTTCTTGGTATACATGAACCATTACTGCCTAAGAGAGTATCACAATATCTTATTCTCGTCTGTGAGCTCTTATTTCTATCAAAAGGAGCACTTTGATGACTTCTTTCACTTGCAATAGTGTGTTTTTACTATGACAGCAATGAACAATCTTTGTTGTATGATTCCCTTAGTCACTCAAAATTAGTTCTTTAATTTGATGATTAGACATAGCAGCAGTGAACAATAATGTGCTTAGTGTAGTGGGTAACTGAAACCATTTGAGCATTAGAAAGCTGCTTCTGCAAGCATTTTAAATGTTCATTCCACCATCTTCTTAAATTGACCATTTTTTGCTTCATTTTCATGGAAATATTAGGCTAAAAATATATTTAGATATGAGGAGAGACAAGGAATGTGCACGTATTGAATTATGATAAGGGTGTTAAAATAGAGAAGCAGCCCTTATTATGGTATTGCGAGTAATGGTGCTGAGGTCTTGGATTCTCTTTTACATCCAAGTGCAAAGGATTTTTTCTGGGTAACATTCACATCTTGTTGCTCAAGGACTTGATTTCAAGACTCTCTTTGTGCACTGCTTGGCACATGCTTGACTGACTGTACTAGCTCCCAAACAGAGAGAACACTGAGTGGTACTATTTCATGGTGTGGCTGCTAAAAACATAAACTGTTGTTCTAAGGCATTCTTATAGTGACTGGGCCGATCTGAGACATGTGAATAGATACGGCTTCTGATTGGCAGAGTTGGCAGAGTAAGGAGAAAGGACGTAACCTGTTAAGAGGAGCTGGGGGAATGGTGAGCACCAGGATAGTTTGTTTTGGCGCTGGTCTTCAAACGTAACTTTCCTGGGGGAAAAAAAGAAAGACTGACTCAAGGGAATGTTCTGTTTCTAAGGTGAAATTCAGTTATGCTTATCAGACTATGATTAAAGACCAGCTCAACAAGTGCTGTAGCAGGTGCTACTGATGTAAATGAAAACATGAATTGTCCCTGGTTTCCTCCCTAATTGTCCAGGTTCGGAGTTGCAAGATTATCCCTTTTCATGTTGTCCTCCTCCCGTCACAAAGCAAGCACTGGGTAAAGTTATGATTTATGCCTTCCTAAATACTAGCTGTTGATCATAAAGCCGTTGTAATTTTCTGCTTCTATAAATCCAAAGGCACACCCATGTTTTGAGAACAAGGAGAATGAAAACATGTTGCGATGGAGAGGGCTGTTTGAGGCACTTGGCTTCTCTTGCTCAAGGCTGTGCCTGAAGGCATAATCCAGTCATATGTATTTAATTAAGGTTTTAAACTACAATTGCCCTGATAAAAGCAAACAGCTGATGGTTCACAGGCATCTGCTTTATGAGGCAGTTAACCCAAGGCAGACATAATACCTGGAAGCCTAAAGGATATATTGCAATAGGGGCAATTGGTAAGAGCTTGCTTCATCTGGGACACCCCAGTGGCTGTACATCCAAGTGAAGAGAGGAGGGAGGTCCCCAGCTCTGCCCATCCCTCCTCTTTTGTGGAGCTGTGCGTTACTGTACAGAGTTTGTACCTTTGTCATCTCTGAGTCACCTTCACAGTGCCTCTGATGACACTTAGAACAAAGCTCAGGGGTCTCAGTGTTTCTGTACACTCATTTTCTGTGTGTTTATCTTGGTTTAATATATATTGGTGTAACTGAAAATGCAGTTAGACATTATATTTCCAGTTCAAATTATTTTCCTGAATATGTCAATGACTCTAATGTAGCTAAGGGGCCACTACTACAGTGAAATAGATGGCTTTCTGCATGGGAGGCAGAAAGGGCTCATTTCCCGTGTACTGAAGGTGTAGAGATTTTTTGTCTACTATTCAATTTTGATAAAGAACTGTTGAATCCATTGTAACCAAGATGATGAGCCATTTTAGAACAAAAGTGTTAAGAACTTCGTCTAATTGTTGCATTTCAGAAGTCATTTTAGATCATCCCCTTCAAATAAAATGAACCATGTGTCTGCAATGTTAATTTTCATGCAACGTGCATGAGTGCTAAGGACCAGAGAGCAAACTGTAGGCATGTTTTTCAGTTATTATTGACTCAACTATCACACAGTTAAATTACTTTGATGATCACAAGTTTTTCTCATATAAATTGCTTGCTTGCTAATGCTTATGATGAAAAGTCATCCTTAAGCTGATTTACATAAAAACATTAGATGCCTGTAGGCCCCAGAATTTCATTAAAGTCTCAGTCTTAGTTCAGCCCTTGTAATTTGTTGTTTGCAATGACTAAAATGTCTCTCTCCAACAGCCTTTCCTTCTCGTGATGAAAGGCAGGTACAACCCTCCCATTCCCAACTCTCATTCACCCAGACTGGTTCCTATCAGTCCTTTTTTTGCAACAGTCCATAAAGGCAGCAGATAGATATCACTGTTGGGTTAACTGTAAATAAAAAGATTAAATTCTTGCCTGTTCTGGGATGAATCCTGCTGTCTTTATGAATATGGAAGAAATAGTTCTGTTGGTTTAAATGGGATGAGAGATGACTCAGTGCCAGTAGTGGTAAGGCTGTGTCCTTATCCTTTTCTGCCCCCAGTCCCCTCCCCCACTCCCCATCTGAAGATAATTTTAGGAGGAAATTATTATTTTCAAGATTGTGAACTGTCTGAGCAAACCGAATTTCAAGTTCACTACTCTCATTACACAATAAAATTTAAGAACTGGGGTAATAGTTGCAGAACATATGCCAGCACAAACTGCAGGTTCTCTTCCCAGCTACAAAAGGGCTAAGACAACTTTTTATTATAGACATTTAGCATCTTTAACTACTGTGTGGGCACTGGCATCCTTCCACTGACCTTTCCTGTGATGGCTGTCTGTGGAAGCCTTGACTTGATCTACTCTGCCTCACTCAACCTACCTCGGCTCCAGTTGTCAATCTGTCAATGCCAGATTTACTGGGCACTTTGATGGTACAGGCCCTTGTCCGTGATGAACTGGACTATCATGAAGGATGCTGGATGGCTTCAGAGTTTAATGCTTTCCAGCTCCTGCCTGTTTGGAGAGAATTTTAGCCAGGAGACTGACCTTAGATCCCATTGCCATCTCCTTGTAACTGCTTAATTGGGAGCTTGAATACAAGAGCCGTTGCACATGCACTGTGTTCCCACCTTGAAGGCAGCTGGCAGTGCTCATTTGTTCTAGCAAAACTGAAAGAGTGCTCTGCTGCCTGCTCCCCCCAGATCCTTCTCTGCTCAAGCCTGTGACCACCACAAATCACTGTGGTTTTTTCTTCACCATTTTACCTGTTTTTGTCCCCACTCCTGTTTTCCCCACCCTGTGCTCGTAATACCCCCGGCCTTCTCTGTCTCTTCCTTCGGGGGGGCAAATTGGCTGTGGATTCATATTCTCCTCTTTCACGCTACTTGGATACTGGGGAGATACCCAGAGATGCAATCTTCCTGCTTCCAGACATGGCACAGTCAAGAGAAGCTTAGATCTGTGTTGCAGAAAAAGCCTGTCTTACTGCTGGTTTGGAACATGCTCAGCACAGCTAGGATTTCCTCAGCATTTAGATGGTAAAATCAAAGATATCTCAAATGAGCATATCAAACTGAATTTTTTAGAGAGGCTTATAAGTTAGATGAATTTTAATGTACTTCTACAGGAACACAGGGAGATATGGAGCAGAAATCACTATATTAAGCACATATTAACTCAGGGGATAAAAAAAAAAGGTCTTCAGAAATTTTTCATGAGTGAAAACACCATGAACACCCTCAGCAACAGATTTCTGGATGAAATTTTCTTGCTGTGCCTTTCTGTAGATCTGAGGCAGACATCCAGCACACAAAATTTTATTCTGAATGTATGTATATTAGAAAATGTAGAAGCATCTGAAAACAAGGTTTATAATGAAAAATGTCAAACAGCTTTCGTAATCAGCTGGATGTACTGCCTGTATGGAGAAATACATAAAAGTGCTGAAATGTATAAGCACACATCCATTCCAGCTGCTAGCATTCTTTAGTAATGAGTCTTGCCAATAGGACAGCTTTTATGAGGGTAGCACATAAGCAGCAGCCTATTGAAATTAGATCTATATGTTTTCTCTGAACAGCAGTTTATAGAGCCACTTTGTTGTATCTGTCCTGCAGTAGAAACTCCTAGATGTCTTTATTTTCATAAGGCAAACATGATGTGGTTTTGTCTTGTGCTCAGGAGTCCACAGCTGAAAAGCTTCCCAGTGCAGCCATGGGTAAGCAGATATGTCACTTCGTATGAACAGCATAGTAATAGAGGTGGATTATACAAAGCTGGATTCAAAATCAATATAGTATGGAGCTTGGAACAGTGAGGGCTCAAACAAGTGAAGTTAGGACAGAGGAGACTGGACCACTGAATATGAAGATTTGTGACTACACATTCGTTATTATTGTACTAATTTGCCCTACTAGTCTTGTCATGGCAGATAGCTGCTGAATCAAATTATCAAGCAAAGGAATTAAAAGTGAAAGTCAATAGGGGAGAGTATCTGCAGATCAACAGAACAAAGAATCAATGACATAATAAATGATAATAATCAGCTCTCCCATTATAAAGGAGATAACTCCAGCCCTCACGTGCAACCCTTGGGAAGGAACAGTCTGTGCAACAACTTCTGAAGATAAAAAAAATACTAAGATCATCTGATCTATTCTTCAAGTATCAGTTACAACTACAAATACTGAAATATATTATTAGTTGTCTTGGTTTGAAAGAC
>VXBT01016067.1:0-12911 GCA_013400235.1 Oriolus oriolus | reverse complement strand
CTGCCTCACCACAGGCTGCTCCAGGGGCTGCAGAGGAATCCCAGTACCAGTGCCTGAAGCATCTCCTCCCCCTGCTCCCTTGCTTAGTGACTGCAGTTGTTCTTCTTACATGGTCTCACTCCACTCTTCTCTACTCAGAATTACAACTGCGCCACAACTTTTGGTTCAATTTCTTCTTAAGTATGTTATCACAGAGACATTACCACTGTTTCCAACGTGCCCAGCCAGCCTTGGCCAGCAGCAGCACCTCCATCTTTGGAGCCACCAGGGATTGGCTCTGCTGGACATGGAAGAAGCTTCTGGCAGCTTCTCAGAGAAGCCACCCCCGTAGTCCACCCCCCTGCTACCAAAAACCAGGTGATACAAACCCAATACACATGAAAAGAGTTTTTCTGGAATGTTTTAAGTACAGTTAAACCCACATCTACTGGAGGGCTACATTATCTATGGAAATCTGGAAACTTTTATTAGGCCCTCGTTTTTAATTCTTAAGGCCAAAAGTGACGTCAGGGGACATGTGTAGAGTGAAAAAGTATATACTGGTTGCATGCATTATCCAGATTATCATGAACATTTTCCTAAGGTTTCAAATTTTCAGGCATATTTTTTCAGACTGTCTAATGCTGTTCATCACACATCCAGAATCCTGTCTCCTATTAGACTCTGAAAGGAAAGTACTGTATGATGAGTTTGCCAAATACTCACTTGCTGTACAGCTGCTTGGACAGACTATGAAGAGAAATATAAATGTATATTTACGTTTAATCTGCATCTCTATAAGGGTGTCTAAATTAGCAAAAGTTCTGTGTCTAAGCTAGTTCCCCAAAATGTAGATTTTACCCAATATTGCTAATGTTAGTTATAATAAAAAATACCTGGTTCCTACGCAGAGATTCTATCTGCACATTTGAAAATATTTCACAGAGTAACTCATTATCTTCTCTTTATTTTACAGATGGAGAAACCATAGTGAGAAGACAAGACAGGACTTTGGGTTGATTGTTTCTTAATATTTCTGTATGTTCTCTACCATAGATGGCTTCACTTATTTTATGTCACAAAAATTGGTTTTACTGGGTAAGTGGAAGACCAAGTTTCAAACTATCAAACAACATATCACAAATAGTATTTATACAGAGGGAAGAATTATGGAAAAAAGGCATTCCTCTTCTAAAATTTTGACTTCAGTAAACAGTAAGAGGGTGTGTATGCTTACAGTGATGGTTTTTTTTGAGGTGAGTTTTTTTTGAAAAATGAACCATTCACAGCAATTTGGGAATGTTTTAACAATGCAGTCTTTCTGTGCCTTATTATTTAACAAAATAGAAGTGAAACTTCTCCACCTTTGCTCACAATTCTTTGAACAGCTCTTAGTTCTCCTTCAATGGGAAGTGACAGATAAATGTGTATAATTTTAGAATAAAAAGACAGAAATCTCTTTCACATGACTTAGATGCTTGAACTATTAGCAAGTAATCCAAACACATTATCTGACTTACCTCAAAGGTTTTCCGACTGAAGATAAAGAGCACTGAACAGGAAAATTGACAACACCATCAAAATAGAAATATGTATATGTGTATCTGCCAGGGTAATAATCCAACTTTTTTTTCTCACAAGTCTGTAGAACGGGATGACAAGGGGTAAAATTCTTGACATGTGATGCCAAAACATGGTACATAAATATGACCTTTAAAATTAAGTACTCACAATCTTTCAGCCTTTCAGCTCACTATCTTTCAATCATGTTGAATAACTCTATCCCTGTTCCAGGCTTTTTTCCTCACTTTTAGTTACACACAACATACTTTAAACATAAGGGAAAGAATCATAGGTCATTATTTACGACTCAGTTCAACTCCAGATATGTGCTCAAGGTAGAGCTCTTCCAAGCCTCTGTCACATGACAGTATCACATTTCTAAAGAGAAATAATCAAGAATCTTGAAAACGTAAAGTCCAGTAAAGTTTCAGTACTGTGTTTACATTTGTCTGAATTTATAAATAATGATGGTTTAATTGTTTGTGCTTTGAAAGCAGAGACAGCAGGAAGAAGGATTAATAACTTTTTTCAAGCCTACCACTGGTTTTCCAGTAACACATTTTAAAGTGTTTCTTGCAGCTGCTCAGATCTTTCTAATCGGAGAAAATGTCGTAGGTGCTCATAGATCAACCACATCCTATGTCAGTCTGCAATCTAAACAGGTCCCTCAAATTATTCTGAAAAGTTCAACAGTTGAATGTCATAGCCTGGAAAAAGTGTTTGCTGCTGCCACGTTAGCATTTTGGCCCGTAGTACTTTCTCTGAGCTAATCTCACACATGATCTCAGTGATGCTATTTGAATGAAATACGACATCAAGCCCTTGCCCTCATCTGAAAATATTTACAGCACTATTCTTAAAAGTAGGGTTATTACCTTTGTGTCTTTGCCAAGGTTAAAAGAGAAAAGAATGAAAAGACCATCCAGTCTGGTTACCATCTTTGCACTCTTCACCAAGTCGCTGCACATCATGAAGCAACTGTGGCCTCTTCACAGGCCATGGGGCTGAGGGGCGGGTCTGCACTTCTGCAGGGGGAACATTCATTCAACAAAACCACAGAGATTTCAGTGTGTTCTGGGAGATAAAAAGCAGAGTGCACTTCTGCTTACATCTTCCACAGAGATTTTAAACCTAGTGCTTATCATATATTAAAACCCATCAATTTCATCCCAGGCTTACTGTTTTCAAGAATTTCTTAAAATATGCTTCTAAAATATTTTGTAATTCATTTTTAATTTAAAAGCGGCACTTGCAACCAGGATTTTACCTTTATGATCTGAATTTGAGAGAAAATTGGGTTTTAGTTTGGGGGTTTTGTGGGATTTTTTGTTTGTTTGTTGGTTGGTTTTGCTTGGGTTTTTTTTTTGTTTTTTGAGCATTATACTTCATGTCTTTGTTCTGATTTTGTTCATTCATTTATTCCAAGCACTTTAAACTACTTCACTGCTATTGGAAGCATCACAGGGTATTCCACGGCTGACAGCATGAGGACTGTACTCCATGGGATGGAAACACAGTCATTTGATGTTCTGAGAGCAGAAGGACTTAAGCTTGCTTGGCAAGGTTAAATACAGAGTAGACCAAGTAACTTCTCACACATAACCTAGAGTATACTATTTGGCTGCCATAGTTCTCACTATATTTTTCTGACCTTGCAGTCCTGTAACATTAGAAATTTTACTTTCATCATGGGCAACTGCACATCTGGTAAACACTGAAATAGAAGAATTCCATCAATTCTGCCTGGACAATATTTTAAAGTGGAAAAATGAAGGCAGACTCTGGAAGAGTAGGCATGCATCCTGCGGTCTGTAAGTGAATCTTGTTTCTGAGTTATGTGACAATTCCTGTATTTTGTGTAGATCAAGACGACCCTCAGTTTTACTGAAGAGATTATGATCTTGTTATTGGACCACAGGGTGCAAGAGGCAGATACAGTGTGTGCTACCAGCTTTGCACAGGGGGCTCAGTGTGACCCAGGATAAGTTACCTAAATTCTTTAAGGATGAGGGTCTCTTCATCTACAAATATGGTCTAAGAAGGGAGATCTTTTCTAGATCCATAAAATGCTCTGAGATCCGGAGCATTTTATTATTTCAAATATTATTTCACAGTGCATTTCAGCAAGACAGATCCTAAAATATTTAGCAAGCCATGTAGTTTAAGTTTGTTTTCTCCAAGAGGAAATTGCTTCTCAGAAGATACAGACTAGGCTGTACCAGAGGAACATCCACATCTGCAGTCAGGCAAGGTGGACTCCATATTCCCTGCCAGCCCTCAGCTCTGTTCCACAGCCATCATAACAAAATATACTTTAAAGTACAAACTAAGCCATGTGGTGACTTCTGGCAAATAAGACAGGTTTTCCAAAATGAAATTTGTCAGAATACCTAGTCCTGTTTTCGCAAGAAATGCTGAAAGGGGAGATTCGCACATGCCGAGGGCAATGACAGAGTGATTATCTGTGATTAAATTCTGTTAGCTTTTGAAAATGCTTTCTTACATCATCATCTCCTTTACACTACATACTAGAAAGCTTTCAAAAAAAAGAGAAAATAACCAAAACCTTAAGCAATTAACATAACTAAAATACCAAAAGGCAATTTTCTGTGAGAAAGCCTTACTTCTCTGAGCATAAATCTAATTCTCTGATAAAATAAACAGTTTTAAAAAATAACCATACTTCATGAAAGTGCGTGTTTAGAGTCCCAAGTACTGTTTGATTTTGTACAAGCAATTTAAAGTACAATTAGCAGTAAAATAGCCAGTTGTTAAGGCCATCAATAAATTAAATCCAGAATACAATGGTGACTTGTGCTTAGTATGCAGATCATATAAACCCCAACTGCAGAGCCCAGCATTAGGATTCTGGACACCTGGTCTGCTCTGGCGGTGAATAAAGAGCAGGGCTGAATGTTGGGCTTCAGTTGTACACTTCTAGTGGTTAATCCTCTTTGTAACGGTCGATTTACATGTTAGAAGATCTAAAAGACAGGAAGTACAGTGTCTGGCTTTGAGTCTTGGTTCAAGAGATTTCTGTTCATCTTCCTATGGCAGGAATTTCAATTTATTACCTGCTATTTTGTAGCTTGCTTTGAAAAATGTTTGTATGTTGTACAGTGATTTAGCAATCAACAACCATGAATATAGCTCAGACTGTGTGCATTCTGTGTTTTTTACAGCTGAGAATAAGGCTGTTCATGGTATATATATTAAAAACTGAATATTGTCTATGCAGTGTAACAGCACTATTGACAATGACTCAAATAAGGAAAAAATTTTGGGTGGATCTCAAGCAGCTTCATTCCTAATACATAATATACTCATGCCTGAATGAAGTTATTCTGTTTTTCAAATTTTTGAAAATATTACTAAGCCAGTTATAAACCTGCTTGAAGTTCAGCAGTCAGTCACCACAGGTCACAGAACGGGCAATAATTCATTAAGGTAACCAAACACATGAAGATGCCCTCCATGTCTCAGAGGCTCCACACTCCTTAAATGTAGCCTGTGAGCTTAAGAAGTACAAATCTCAGTGCCCCCATAATCACCAAACTGCCCCCCTGGGAACTCTGTGCTGGCCTGACTGGACTTTACAGCAGGAGGGTTGGAAATAGATAATCATTAGGGTCCCTTTCAATACAAACCATTCTATGACCTGTGAATGTGTGACTTTTCTCCCAGATCAAATTGTGGCCTGATGAAGGACAGGGAAGTCACTTGGAAAACCACCATGCTGGCCATCCCAGCTTCTCTCCTGGGCTGTGCCGTGGCTTCTGCACAAGGTGCAAGTGGCAGCACCTGTTAACATTCAACTACATGTGTATGTCTGAACATGCTGTGGTATCTGAGCCCATTTAGTCTCCATGAGGTCACTTCAGGCTTAACATCGATTTGGTCTCAGACAGACTCAGACTGGTGCTTCTGCTTCGATGGTCACTCATTTTCTCCCCTGATGTTTTGTGCCCCTCTTTCTAACAGCAAGTTCTTTTGGAGAGCACTTTAATTACTCACATCAGCTCGAGTCTGCCTTTCTGTCAGGTATTTCCTGTGACTCTTACCTTTTCCAGTACAGCCAAATACACAGATGAGATTTTGTTTGTAGCTCATTAGTGACAAAATATGGCATGTTATGCTAGATGCTGAATGGCTGCTACTGAATGCATTTTTGATCTAAGGAGTCTCCAGACTGCACTCAGGCTGATAGGTATGTTAGCTGCTGCCCACTCAGTCAAAATGTGGAAACAAGTGCATTTATTGTTCTTTGATTGATGGCTGAAACAGTGACACATCATCCAAACACAAAACCTGGAGAATGATTTGGATTCATCTGTAAACAAGGCCACGCTGGTTTCCCCAATTAGGAAAGAAACGTTTGCCAGAAATTTTTCAAGCATAAATGCTGCTAACATATGATACTGACTCTAGCTTCCCTCGCTGCTTCTCAGTGATCCCAAGCTTTGCAATGTGAGCAGACGAAGGACGATGACTGACTGCCCTTTTAGTATCTAAAGACTCAGCTGTTTGTCCATCAGTGTCTGAGATTTTTGGTTCTTGCTGTGTCTTGTAGAATATCTTTAAAAGAGAAGACAAGGACATACGTGTGTGTATGTATTAAAAGTATTTAAAGAGCGGAGGAATGGTGGAAACATTCATGTACTGTGATACAAGCAAAGAGAGAGGGTAAGAGACTTCTTTTCTGTGTGCTGTCTGAAAAGACAGCCTTGGGCTTGTGAGCAAGGAATTTCCTGAGCTAGTGTGATCTTACCACAGTCAATAAAATAACAATTCTTATCAATTATGTTTAAAAAAAACCAAATCAACTTAAAAAACAATCAAGCCAGCAACATTCCATCATGTTTTTTTTCTTTAACTGGAATTCAAAAGAATCCGGACGGTGTTTATATCCTGGCCACAATGGATAATAGTATTTTTCTCTGTTAATGAAATGTAGTGGCCATGAATACTTCCGTAATTTTCACAGGAAAAGGATTTGACTAGTTTATATATGCTTATTTTCTGATCAAATTCTTGACCAACAGCATTACAAGAATACAGGTTTTGGTTTTATCACAAAAAAAATCTAGTTCAGCAACACAGTGCTGGCTACTTTTCAGAAACAATGCCTGCTACTATTGATCTTTGCTAGCTTTCTTCATTCATAATTTTTTTTGAGAGATCTGCAGAACTAAGGTGATCAGTATAATATAAGTTTTTATGGTAATTTGGTATCTTTGGGAAATTTCTTAGTTTCTTTTGCTGTTTTGGACTGCATCTGCTACATTTATCACAGGTGAACAAAACTCATAAAACTGCAAAAGAAGTTACTGTTTAGCATTTCCCCAAATATAGTTAATTTAAATAATTTCAAATAATTACAATCAATCATTTAACCAAACTAAAACAGAAGTGAACAAATGAATAGAGGTTGGAATAATTACAAAATGAAGTGTCAAGTGAAAAATTAATCTCAGTGGAAACTTGTCCAACTCAATAAATAATTTCAGGGATTTGGATATAGAGATTTTTTTTGAGTGTATTTCATGTTTTTGTTTTAGTTTTGGAATCACTTTCCTGCATTTAACTGAAAAGAGGCAAAACACATGAAAGCAAGGGGTAGCACCTTATGTTAGGTACCAAATTATCTAGCTCTTTATTAGGTGAACTGAAGGATCAGTTGTTCACTCAGTTCCACAGACTGACTTCATGTCGTGCTGATGTACAGCTCTGCCAGAATGGTAAGAAAAAAACATCCAGAAGTGAAAACAATTTGGCAGAGATTTCCAAAATTAGTTAACATTGGCCTTACTTTATTTTGCTTCCAGTTGTGTCATCCAAAGCTTTAGAGATCTATCTATGGAATCCTCCTTTCATTTATGACTATCCAAAAAAATATTGTCATTGGTGTTTAGCTGCCATTAACTCAATCTTTAAGGATAAACAAAACTATATTAACAAGAGGTTCAAAAGCGAGGTAACCTTTACCAATTAAAAATTGGAGGAAGGCCTGATTTTAAGGAAGTCTAAATGTATGCTATACATTTAGCTCTCATGTATGTTATAAATGTAAACTATAAAGTGCTTTAAGGTTGATTTCTTTATCAGAAAATGAGCCTTTTAAGTACATGCACTATAGCCCCTTACAGTTTCCAAAGCAATTAATGCAATATTTCTAGTCTACCATCTGACTGCATTTCATACTGTGTGGAATACTATCATAAACTAACTTCTGTCCCTGGTCTACAATTCTTATCCTTGCATTTCAACTCCTTGATAATTTCATAATCTCAAAAACTACGTGTGTGCCCACACACTTACGTCATATGGTCCCATTAAAAGTGCTGATAATCTTGACTTGTACTGTGAATTTGGTTGTTTATTAAAATATCATGGCTGTTGTTGGGGGTTTTTTAGTGGTTTTTGTTTGTTTGTTGTTTTTGTTGTTGTTGCTTTTTTCTTATTTGTCTGAATGTACTGCCTAAACTAATTCCTGTGAAAATATTTTCTCCTATCAGATAATTCCACAAGACCTACTTCCTTGAACTTGCAAGAAATAAGCTGTAACTTGTATAAACTAGGAGGAGAACACATAGATCTGTAGCTGTAACATATACAACAATAATTATAGGTATGGCTGGTAGCAGTCTTTTATGAAAGCTAACTGACATTTTTTAAAGAATCTATTATTGGTTGCTTATAACTTTTTCAGGCTTTTACTCACATTTCAGACTGAATGTCTGCCTTAATTGAGCATTTCGAGGTGTGTTTTTGTACGTAATTCTTCCATTCAGATAGAAGAAAACTTTTTCAAATTAAGAAAGATATCCATCAACTTCTTCTTTGAACAGCCCTGCCATCTCTTTACTATGGTATTTGCAGCTTGGCAGGGTGCTTATAGCTACTCCCATGGAGCTCCACCCACACACAGCCAAGTCATGCTTTGAATTACTTCACTTGGAATACGCTGCAAGACTTCAGAAGAGTTCAGCACCTTAATCTCGAGATGGATGGAGACGGCCTCTCGCGCTGGCCAGCCTGCACACATCACTCTGAAAACACAGCTGTGCATTCTGTGCTGTGGCCAAGGCACAAAACCTCTCTCAGCGCCGTCACTCCCAGCTGCTTGTGGGCCAGCTCTGCTCCAGGCAAGCAGCAGCTGGGGGCAGCAGGGTCTATCCCGCACCCCAGCTGTGCAGACAGTGCTGGGGCGGGAGATACCTGGCTGGAATGCGGTGGAGAAAAGGACTGATCCAGGGAAAGCATGGGGACTGGAGTGCTGAATTGCAGGGGGCAGACAGGATAGGGGAATGGAGCACCGAATTGGAGGTGGGGCATGGGATGTGCGCACACGCACACACACACAGAGCACAACATTATGGGCGGGGAACTGAGAAGAAAGGGAGCTGAAAAATGCTTAGCAAGACACATAAAGAAAATATTTAGGCTGCAGTTCCTTACGAAAGTTAAGAAACCAAGTTGTGCCATGTCCCTTAATCCCCACTCCGCTCCTGCTTGCCCCCTTTCTCCTTCTTGCATTTGGTGTGTTATCCTATTCCTTGGTGTGACACTGATAATCGACACTTAGCTGCCTCAGTGCACCATACCAGCCAGAAACCACCCAGCCTTTTCCACTCAGCTTGTCTTAAGCAACATTAGGAGACTAAAGTGACCATTCAAGGGCTCCAAGGGGAGCCAATTCCAACATAAAGTACATTAGGGGATGATACAGCCCACAGCACAGGAGGGAGTACAGTAAAGTGCCATTGCTGAAAATGTCTCCCTGTTTGAGGCACTTTGTTCAGTGTAATTCATGGAACAGAATTCCAACGGGGAATTGATGGATGTCTAAAATGGCAGGCAATGGTGGGGCCATGAGCTGAAGGTCAAGGAAGAGGAATCTACAAGATTCACGATGGAAGCAAAATGGGTTTGAATGGAACAAAAGCATAGTGATAAGGTCTGAAAATGGATTTGACTTACACAAAGGAATGTTGCTGGTAAAGTGAATGGTAAACCAGGAGCGTGACTTTATTTCCTTTTCGTTTTTATCTCTGTATTCCTAGGGACTACAAGTCTAAACATGGATAAAATAGAAAGGGGAGGACAGAAGATAACCCCATTCATTCTGTGGTAGGCCGCTTAGGTAAGGGGAATGGGACTGAATTTAGGATAAGATAGATCTTTAGCCCCCAACCAAGGGTGGATGCAATACAGACTGATGTTCGGAAGACCTGTGAATGTCAATGACACATTCCTCACAGCACTTTTAGCACCCTTTAGCATAATGAAATACAGAGAAGAGAGTACGAGATGTGAAAAAAGGTACAAAAAAGAACACTTATGAGTTTTCTGCATTCCACTGCTTGTCTGTGAGCTAGTATCTTTGTGTCTGGCCAAGTGGGAATTTGTCCTGGTGCCTTGTTAACGGCAGCGATTGCTGCTGATGGGTTACTCCTTTAGCACAGTTGCTGTGTTGTTAGCTTAAAATTCTTCTTTTCTTCATTTACAAAACATAAAAGAACAAACTTTAAAAAATGTAACAATGAAAAAAAAAAGGAAGAATGGAGAGAATAAGAAGGGCGAACCTCAAGATGAAAGCTGGGGGCTTTCCTGTTTCTCATGTGCTTTTTGCAGAAAGCCTAGAAAATAATGCAAACTTCAGAGTAACTACCTAGAATATGTAAGTATGTACTCAACAACTCTATTGTATTTGTAAGGTGATATCTCCCCTTCATTCCAAATCAGTGTCATAAAAGTTAAATTAACAAGAGTGCACTACTCAGATGCTGTTTTAATAAATGTTAGAGAAAAACAAGGAAAGCAAAAATTCTTGTTGTCAGACAGGATTTTAACAAAAGGTAGTAAATTTCTAGAACTACTTCTAAGGGAGCAACACTGCCATTATAATTTGAAAGAGCATAAAAATTTCTTTGATACATAAACAATGCAATATCATGCTTGTATGTGACAAATGTTTATTGCAAATAAAATTGTTATAATTGATATCATTAGGAGGAAGGAAAAAATGACAAGTTTGTCATGTCAGTGATGGTGTTGGGGACTCATTGTCTTAGCATGATTCCCACCCACAAAGCACTGTTTTTCAGTTTAGGCATTAGCTGAGACCTTGGTGATCTGAGGTCATGTCTCAGCTAAGTTACAGATGTTGTATGAGACTATAGCTAACTCACACAGACTCAGTGTCCTTAGTTCTTACGTAATTTCTCATCTCATTTTTTTTCTCTTTTACATAATAATTTCAGTCCATAAACTGAAGACAAAAACTCCTACAATGCCTGTATGCACTGCCATAGGATTGGGATGCACCTGGTGTTAATTGTGGTCATAGAGAAAGATTTGAATGGTCTTGAGACTGGAGCAACAGAATGATAGTATGAAGTGTAAGGTAATGTATTTCTAGATAATTGAAAACATTCCTAGGAGCTCAACAGCTGGAAAAGCTTTTTCCAACAGATGAAAAAGAATTTAATGTGCTACTCTAACACATGTGCTGAGTCCTGAATTACAGGAATGGTTGCAATAGAACTGTACAAAATGCAGACAGGCCTTTCTTGCTTAATGTCAGCTTATTTGGGTATATGCACTTCAAAATACATTGGGTTTTAGCCAATGCTCTTTGCACACTTACGTGCTATTTCTTCTGTGTTACTACTGGCTGTGATGCCAAAATGTTATTGGCACATTTGTCTGTCTTTCCACTCATTCCTCTTTAAGTTTATCCTGCATTAGTGTGTATAGGACTATGTTTACACGTGTTTCTGTGTGTTTGTATAGAAGGTATATAGCAATGAATATGTGTGAGATGCTGAATCATTTCCATAGTGAATTAGATTTTACTTTCCACAAGCAGATCCTGTTTTGCTATTTCATGCTTATGTTTTGTCAGTGTCCCTGTCCTTTGTTTGCTTGACACCATTCATATTTTAATTTCTTGCAAAATACAGTATCCCAGCTGGTTCTCTTCCTCTGTAGGTTAGTAAAGTTTGCTCCCCTCTTTACAGACTGGATGGGGAATTCAAGCAGCAAAATATTAGTTTTATAGCACAAGGATTGCTTTCTACTCTTTGGAGACATATAACACATATATCTTTGGACACATACAACACATTTTCATTGTTCATTAAAAACACTAATAAAGATATGCTTTAGAAAATAATGGAACAATTACATTGCAGAAGAAAATGCAGAAATAATGAGGTACTAATCAGTCATTGACACTTTTTAAACAAATGTACACATTTGTGCAATCAATGCACAAATCACATAGGCAGAACTCCTACTGTCTAGATACAGGACTTATTTTGATTATATTAGTGTTTCATATTAATATTAAACAGAAAGAAAGTCACTTACAAATTTAGCCAAACTTCCCTCAGTAACTAACTTCAAACTCAGCTGTTTGGTCTTCGTGTTTTATATGCCTGTTTTTCACTTTGTAATGTTGTTAAAGATAAGTACTTTCATTTCTATAGCAGCCACAGAAATGTGATACTGTACATATGACACATCTTTTAAAGTACACAGAGCCATGGGAACTGAGCTATGGAGTCTTTGGGGGCAGCAAATGTTTGCAATAGAAGCATTTCAAATACATCTTTTGTACAAATGGTAGAAGTCTCACACTAGTGATGCAAGACAAATACTGAGGGTCTGTGCTGCTGTAGGATCCTTCAGATATTTCCTTTTATTGCTTGTGGCCTGGGAATTTTATGCATGCTAGTCAGAGAGATGGAACACTATGATCCCTTTGCAATGGAAAATATATTTCTAAACCCACCAGTAATCCAGGCTTTGTGACTATATTCATTTTACAATACTTACCTTTCTAAAACTTCCCATAGTATTCTGTTCCTGATGTTATGCTCTTTAATTTACTTTTATAAGGCATCTCGGATTTGGACATTGTGTAGTATGTTATTGCAGATAACTTTGAACATCTACAGATGCATGTCAACTTTATTCCAATGACTATGTAGATGAAGAGAGCAAATATTTTAGAAATTTTGGCAGAAAAAGTCAGTATGTAAGCCATGTGTTTGGGAACTATTCAGACCTTCTTACTTAGGATTAACTTAAAACTCTTCTTCTTTAATTATAGCTGGTTCTGTATGTTATGCTGAGTTTGTAGACACCTAGAAGATAAGGGGGGTAATGTGTAGGTATCCAGGTATCAAACACCAATAGCCGGATAGCTGTGGAGCCAGATAAGGTTTGTTGGTAATTCCAGGCAAGGATTGTTGGTAAGAACTGTGAGAAAGAATAGGGTGTGGCTGCAGAAGGGGCCATACACAGCAAGGGCAGCACTTTTGGGGACAAACTTCCTTGTTCTGGCTCCTGGAGACAAGCAC